>CM077151.1:203789297-204040572 GCA_039583875.1 Platanthera guangdongensis | reverse complement strand
TAGACCCTGATAATTATCATAAGGGTACTGGATTGAGTATTTCATGTACTTCCCTTTTTACGGGTCACGTAGCTTAAGTGGTCTGCATATATAGCAAAAACTGCAGGATTCATTTGGATTGAATTAGGGCACGTATGATGGGTCTTGATGGTTTGCTGTAAGGACAAGTGGAAAGGGCTGCATCTTTGGAGATGAGTGAGTAGGGTGTGGATTTGTCTAGGGTTTTAAAGGCGTTCGGTTCCGACGAAAGATCGTCCTACCCAAGGAGAGGTGGAGTCAAATCACCCCTAGGATTAGCGTATCGAAACATGAGAAAATAATGGTAAAGGGATCAACCAATAATAAAAAATAAGTACCTTGCGAAAGGGAACGCTGGGCGTAATCCCAACACAGTTCCTAGTGCCCCTTGAGAGCCCTTCACAGGGAATACCGGGGGCAGTCAGTCCTGGTTTAACGTAAACTGTTTTAACAAGCTGAAAAGAGTAAATTAGTAATTAGGGGGTTGACACATTTCACCAGGCACTGTTAGCACCAAAAAGTCAGCTGGGAGCTTCGGCTCGGATGGTTAAAAAGACGGACTCTTGGTTCCGGGGAGCTTTCGGCTGGGGTTTTGTTACGCTAAATCTGCATGTGTGCATAAAAGGAAAAAAAATAAATTAAGGGTGGGTGGTGGTGGGTTTTCGGTAGTGGGAGGGTCGATGCACCGACGCCAATACGTTGACTCGGCAAGTGTGGTTAGCACTTCGCAAAAAAGAAGTCCGGTGCGCCAGCCGGCAAGAGTACGCAGGAGTCCGCTTCGTGCACCAAGCGTTGAGTGCGTACGAATAGGGTTCTGGGACCGGTAGTGCCTTACTGGTTTACTGAGGTGGGGGCGAGGCCCAACCCACCGCTTTCCGTCGGCCACTAACGGAGGTACCTGGGAGGTTACGGCTCCAGAAAGGGGGAACTAAAGGGTCTGTGTGGCACAGAGTCGGGGTGTTGCGTTGCACTTGCATGTCCATCTACCCACTTTTGCATGTCATAGCATAATCGATTCATTTAACCCCTGACACCTGATGTATAAGTGGAATGGGACGCTTATACATTAGGACCATGCAAAACGAACCCTTAGGCTATAAGCTTGTGTGGGCAAGTTTATAAATTAAGGTTAATTTTGATGTATTTAAGTTACTGCTGTTTGACCCACCGACACCCCAACGTATAAATCGGTATGGGACTTTTTATACGATGGGAGCCTTGCAAAAGACCCCTTGGCTTATGTGTTTTTCCACATAAGTGAAGGTTACATTTCAGCTTACATTTTATTGTATTTACTTTATTGTGCTATAGAACTTGCTAGATATAGGACCGTGCCATCTGCTTTGATATTCTCCACCTTCAAGTCCTCCCTTTCTTCCTCTCCGCTCGGTGCCTAGGAGCCGTGGGGGAAGGGGGTGGGGGAATAGGACTTAGTCTTTTAGACTAACGGTTTTCCGACCGCATCATTTAGGGGATCGTGGAGAGACAGCATGGAGGAGCAGCCCCAGAGACCGGTGCGCTTGGAGGATGGGGCAGTCTAGCTCCGGAGTTTCAATACAGCGGGACTCTGTGAGTCTCGACCCTGAGTTAGTTTTTCAGCTTTTGCTTTCCGCATGAGTGACTTTGTAGTGAGGATATGTTGTACCGGGCATAAGCCCGTATTTTTGCTACTCTGATGTTGTCTTCTGTGGACACTCCCATTCGTGGAGTTATATTTACCTATGTCATATGATTTTCTGTGGACAGCATGGACTTCATTTACTTCATTATGCTACTTTTATGTGATCGAATTGGCCGGCAGAATCGGCGCTTTGTGGTGATGACCCTTCAGGGCGTGAGGACGTCACCGCCCAAACCGGCGGATCTGGGCCTAAGACCCGGTGTCGAAAAGAAAAAAAAAAGGGGGTCTTACAAGTGGTATCAGAGCAAACCTCGATCGAAAAGTAGCCGTCCACAACCCTGGGTCACCCCCGCGCGGGTTTAGTTTGGGGACAAACTAAGCAGCGGAAGCGGTGGTGTGACCATATGGGGGAATCACATATAAATTGTCCACTATCATTAGGCATTGAGTCGATTACCTACTGATGAAGTTCATTTTGCAGCCCTAGCTCAGCCCACCCACCCACAAGGTGGAGCTCAGCAGATTCCAGACATTGCACCACCTCCCATGGTCCCCACACCTTTCCTCCAGTCAGACATGGGGCAGACCCTTACAGCCATCCTTGAGGCCTTCCGGGCTCAGCAAGCCCCAGCCCAGCAGCCAAACCCAGGGGCCAACTGGATGAGCACCTTCCGAGGACTCTCTCCCCATCTTACTTGGGGACGGAGTCGGCAGTACGGACAGAGGAGTGGCTGGATGTGATGTACGAGATGTTGACGGGGATACGATGCCCCTGGGAGGAGAGGGTGGCCCTAGTGGTATCTTGCTTGGAGTCACATGCCAAGCGGTGGTGGAAGACGCTGTTGGACACGACTTTTGCAGATAGAGAGATTGCAGAAATCACATGGGAAAGAATTCAGGGCCACGCTGCTGGAGCACTTTGTTCCTCAGTCGGCCAGGGATGAGTTGGAGGAGCGTTTCTTGCAGCTGAGGCAGGGCACCAGGACAGTGGTGGAGTACCACCGAGAGTTCGATCATTTGGCCCGATATGCGGGCTCTTATCAGCTGGATGAAGCGGGGTACGTCAAGAGGTTTTATAAGGGCCTAAAAGAGGAGTTGAGAGAGGCTTTGCTTTTTGTCTCTGACGGGCCCATCTCCCGGATTTTTAGAGATGGCGAAGAGGATTGAGGCGACTGGCACACCACTCGGGGCCGGAAACGGCAAACGGAGGACCAGGCCGGAGGGCCCGAAATGATCAGCGGCGAGGCACGTACCAGATGGAAGAAGGGCAGAGGAGCAGCCTCGTCAGGAGTGAGGCAGGAGCGAGAGAGCAGGTGGTCTTGGCCCCTCAACCTCTCCGGATCCAGGAGATGCAGAGACCCCGGGGTATGGCGTATCCCCCGCCGGAGTGCTTCCACTGTCACCAGGTGGGACACCTCCGGAGAGATTGCCCTATGAGGGGGGCACCACCTCCAGCACCACGAGGTGGCCCACCAGCCCAGCATTTCGGAGGCCGAGGACGCGGCCGAGGACGTGGTTACCAGGGAGGCGACCGCAGGCAGAATGGGGAGCAGATTTACGCTCTGGACTTAGCACAGCCCCGGAACCCGGACAGGGTTATTGCAGGTATGAGAGTAATCTTAATGTTAGAATTATTCTTTGCTCGTATTAAGCATTGATAGAACTACTATACAACCTAGGTTAGAAAACCTTACGCTAGAATTTCTTTCAAACTGATTTAGGAATGGTGATGGTGTGCGGCAAGCCTGCCCACACCCTGTTCGACACGGGGCATCACATAACTTTGTATCGGAGGATTTCGTCAAGACCTGGATCAGATTCGTTGCTATACAGGACTACCCAGGAGGGTGCGCCTCCCCAATGGGATGGAGATTCAGTCCACAGAAAAGTGCCTCCTGGAGGTTACCATAGACGGGTTGACACTCGAGGCCCCGGCAACGATCTGAGGATGCGGACTTCGACCTCATCTTGGGCATGACATGGCTCGTCTGGAACCATGCCCAGATTGATTGCCCGGCAAGGAGGGTCGTGCTCAGCCACGGCGATACTTATGCGACATTCGAAGGTACTACACCGGTCTCCCGACGCCTGCTTTCATCTATTCAGGCCATTAAGGCTCATATGCAAGGGGACGAGGTATATCAAGTATTGTTCGAGATGACTGAGGAGAAGGACCTGATTGCTAACATTCCGGTGGTTCGTGACTACGCCGACATTTTTCCGGATAAGCTGCCGGGACTACCTCCGCATAGGGAAAAGGACTTCCAGATTCAGCTGGTACCAGGGGCTAAGCCGGTATCCAAGGCCCCTTATCGGATGGCCCCGAAGGAGTTGGCGGAGTTTCGGACACAGTTGCAGAGCTGGTGGAAGCAGGATTTGTTAGGCCGAGCTCCTCATCATGGGGAGCTCCTGTCCTATTCGTAAAGAAGAAGGACGGCACTTTACGCCTGTGCATCGACTATCGAGCACTAAACAGGCTGACCGTCCGAAATACCTATCCGCTCCCAGGATAGACGAGTTGTTCGATCAGCTGGAGGGAGCCCATTACTTTTCGAAGCTGGACTTGAGATCAGGCTACTACCAGCTGCGGATCCAGGAGGAGGATATTCCGAAGACGGCCTTTAGTAGCCGATATGGATTGTATGAGTTCATCGTGATGCCCTTTGGGCTCACGAATGCTCCGTCGGCGTTTATGAGCCTCATGAACCGGGTCTTCGAGGCTTATTTGGATGTGTTCGTCATAGTATTCATAGACGACATCCTTATCTATTCTAAGACGGAGGAGGAGCACACGCGACATCTGGCACTGACCTTGGAGAGACTGCGGGAGCATCGCCTTTATGCGAAGTTCAGCAAGTGTCAGTTCTGGTTGAAGGAGGTGGCTTTCTTAGGCCACATTATCAGCGGAGCCGGGCTGGCGGTGGACCCGGCAAAGATTCAGGCAGTCAGGGATTGGCCGCCGCTGAAGACGGCCACAGACGTGCGAAGTTTCCTGGGACTTGCCGGTTATTACCGGAAATTCGTAGAAGGATTCTCTCGAATCGCCCTCCGCTCACATCCTTGACAAAGAAGGAGGTACCGTTCGTGTGGACCCGCAGTGCCAGACAGCTTTCCAGGAGCTGAAGGATCGGCTGACCTCGGCTCCCATTCTTACTCTCCCCTCGGGGAGGGAGGGATTCCAGGTCTACACCGACGCATCATATCAGGGGATGGGAGCAGTACTGATGCAGAACGGACACGTCATAGCTTATGCTTCCGCCAGCTGAAGACCCATGAGAAGAACTACCCAGTGCACGACCTGGAGATGGGGGCAGTTGTATTCGCACTAAAAATATGGCGGCACTACCTTTATGGAGTCCACTGTGACATATACTCCGATCATAAGAACCTTAAGTACGTGGACACGCAGAAGGAACTAAACATCAGGCAGAGACGTTGGGTGGAGTTCCTTTCTGACTATCAGTATGAGATGCATTACACCCGGGGAAGGCGAACGTGGTAGCGGATGCACTGAGTCGGAGAGCTGCCACAGCAGGAGCAGAGCCTCAGTTGATGTCTATGGAGCTGCTGCAGAGAGGACATGCACATTACTCTGGTGTCGTCTGATGATCCTGAGCTCTATGAGGAGTACTTGGCCGCGATAGGCGCTACCGATGACATCAGAGACCGGGTCAGAGAGGGACAGAGGCAGGATGCCAAGTTAGAGCCCATCTTCCGAGCTCTGGAGGCAGGCACTGCAGGAGACTACACACTGAGGGACGATCTGGTGTGCTTCAGAGGACGGGTGTATATACCGGAGGGAGGCCAGATCCGGGAGGATATTATGATGGAGGCGCACTGCAGCCGGTATTCCGTACACCCGGGGATCACAAAGATGACGGCTGATTTGAAGAAGACGATGTACTGGCCGGGCATGAAGAAGGATGTCTCACACTTCGTGACCCACTGTGAGGCATGTCAGCTAGTGAAGGCGGGAGTGCAGGAACCCCGCGGGATTATTGCAGCCACTCCCGGTGCCGGAGTGGAAGTTTGATGACATAGCCATGGACTTCATACATGGGCTTCCCCGGTCTCGGACAGGGAACGACTCGATCTGGGTAATCGTCGATCGGTTGACCAAGGTGGCTCGATTTATACCGATCAGGAAGGATGATTCAGTAGGAGTACTGGTGCGGAAGTTTGTGGAGCAGTTCATTCGTTATCATGGTGTGCCCAGGACGATAGTGTCGGATCGGGATGGCAGGTTCACCTCTAGGGAGTGGAGGTCCGTGCAAGCTTACTTAGGCACGCGATTGACTTTCAGCACTGCATTCCACCCCCAGACAGACGGGCAGACAGAACGCACCAACCGGACGCTGGAGGACCTTTTGAGGCTATGCATTTTGGACCGTGGGGAACCGTGGGAGAAACTCTTACCCCTTGTCGAGTTCTCCTATAACAACAGCCACCAGTCCAGCATCAGGATGGCACCTTACGAAGCCTTGTACGGGAGGAGATGCCGGACCCCGCTCATGGGTGCAGAACGAAGATCCGAAGGTATTGGGGTCAGAGTTTGTTGAAGACACCGAGGCACAAGTGAGGCTGATCAGAGACAGGATGCTCGAGGCGCAGAGTAGACAGGCCAAGTACTATGACGCCCGACATCGGCAGGTGGAGTTCCAGGTGGGGGACCGGGTGTTTCTGAAAATCCGGCCCATGCATGGAGTTTCACGGGTGCGTGGTCGGAGGAAGAAGCTCAGCCCTAGGTACATGGGCCCTTACAGGATCCTGGAGCGGATCGGACCCCTAGCCTACCGGCTGGAGTTACCACCAGAGCTAGAAGCGCTGCACGACGTCTTCCACATTTCTTCTTTGAGGAGGGCTACTACGCCCGGAGCAGCAGATTCTGACCACCGAAGGGCCGGTAGCTTCAGACCGGTCTGTTCATTTGGAGCCTGTGAGGATCGACGACCGAGGAGTGCGGGTCTTACGACGCAAGAGGGTCCCTCTAGTCAAGGTCCTGTGGAGGAACCACGGCCAGGAGGAGCATACCTGGGAGCCACAGGACCTGATGCGACAAAGATACCCCGAGCTATTCAGTCAGGTATACCTCTCAGACCCCTCAAGATGTTAATTTATTTTTCTGCTTTAAGTATACTAAGGGCTGCTCTAGGTAGATAGGGCTTATCTTTGTTTATTGGGGGCTTAACTTTGTTTATTGGGATTTTGGTTCGCCGTTTGGGCGAAAGGGGTCTTAGATCTAAGTTTTCCCTTAAATCAAATTTAACAAACAAGACGTCATAATGGGATGTTACAAGACTCTTTCCTTCGGTAATAAGACCCGTAGGTCCAACCTTGATTTCGGGGACGAAATCTTTGTTTTGTTTATTGGGATTTGTAACATCCCATTTCCAACTAGACCCCTAAGAGTGGTTTTGGCCATGACTAGGTCATGACAAAACCCTGGGAAGCCAGAAATGGGCCAAGAGATAGGAGGCCAAGGTAGGGATCACCATGGTCTGCAGATAGTAGAATTCTGAACAATAGTTTAGGATGACAATGGGGCTTCACCATGACCCCAAGACCCTATCACAACACTCCCAAACATTTTGGGAGACCCATTAGAGCCAAAAGGACCCATTAGGGCCAACCCAAGAGGCCCAGTTGACCAAGGTCAACCCTAGCCCTACATAGGTCAACCTAGCCCACTTAGGGCCAATAGACCCACTCCTAGTCTAGAGGACCCCACCTATGCCCTCCTAACCCTAAAGTGAGGACAATGGGTCACTAAGGACACATTGGGGTCAGCCCTAGAGGCCAGGTTGACCCAGGTCAACTCAAGCCCTAATCTGGTCAAAGTACCCCTACTAAGGGTATGTGACCTCCAAAGTGCAGGGCAACCCCATATAACCCTACCTAGACCCTAAGGGAAGTCAATGGGTCACCAAGGATCCATAGGGGTGGACCCTAATGGTCATGTTGACCCAAGTCAACTCTAGCTCTAAATGGTCAAAGTGACCTTACCAAGGGTCAAGTGACCTTTAAGGTGCCAAGTCAACCCTACCCAGCCCTACATAGACCTTAGGGGAGGCCAATGAACCACCCAGGACCCAATGGGGTCAACCTAGATGGTCAAATTGGCCAAGTCAACCCTCATTGAGGGTCAAGTCAACTTAGCCCAAAAAGGGCTAACCCAAGCTCAAGCCACTTCTCCCTTAGGCTAAGCCCATTCCCATGATCATCATAATCCAGTGGGCTGCCTTTAGCTTGTGGGGTTGACTAGTCAACCAGAGGTGACTAGGAGAGAGAAAAAGCTCCTCTCCATGATAATGGAGGAGAGAGAAATGAGGAAGGAGAAGGGGGAAGTAAGAGGCCGGCCAAGGGAGACTAACAGCCACCCTTTATGGCTGCAATCAACTCCTCTAGGAGAGAGGAGTTGATTCCAGCCGTTTCCCGGCCACCAAGGGGTGGGTTCAGCCCCCCTCCACACAACCCGAGCCACTCCATTAATGGAGATAATGGCCATTGAAGAACCAGCCTCTCCCCTCCCCCAATTGCCATTTAAACACCATCAGGGAGCCGAGGGGATCATTTTGGAGCACTTACCTGGAGGAGACGAGCCCTTCCACCGTGCAGTTGCAGAAGCCGAGCGCCGCCGCCGTCGCCAATGGCATCCCGCCGCTCCTCTCGCATCCAGGCCGCCAGGAAGGTCCTCCTCCTCTCCTTAACTCGCGGGTAGATCCTAGGAATCCTTAGGCTAGAGTATCGGGCTCAATTGAGCCCGATCGAATCCAGGATTTCTCCTGGTTTCGGCAAGGAAAAATTCTTGCTCAATCCGCCGGAAAACACCTCTCCGGCGGCGGAGCCGCCGCCTGACGACAGCCACCACCTCCACGGAGGTGTTGGTGACGGTGGCCGGCCGGGGGGAAGGGGCTGGATCGCCGGCGGCAGAGCTTGGAAATCGCTCCAGGCAGAACCAATCCCAGCCGTTGGCTCAGTGGGACGATGACCAGATGCCGTCGATCTGCGCCAAGATTCGTGCGGCATCAGATCAGATACTATAGGAGTTAAATAAAATTTATTTCATTTTTGTCACACTGGATGTATTTAATGTAATTAATGTTTAAAAATACCTAGGGACCTTGGATGGAAATTTGCCCAACATGAACATTGTAGCTTAGGGTGTCTAGTTTGCAGCAAAAATTGTTGGGACCCTTTTGGGTCACTGGTTAGACCAGGGCACCCATTTTGGTGGGACATGTCCTTAGGGCTAGGCAGTCACTAAAATGAGTGCCCACTCTCTCCCCAAGCCCAAATGGGCTGAAATTTTGGCAGAGGGTCTATCCTAGGCATACCTAGGGCCTGCCCAAAAATGGGAATTTTTGGAGAAAATATTTCTATAGTTTGGGTAAAAATTTAATAATCATTAGATAAATTAAATAGGTGCCTTAAACACATCCAAACCCTCCCAAATTTTGGTGAGTGGTCCCTGGGCTCCAATTAGGTCCCTGTATAAAATTTCAGGTAGATTGGGTGAGTTTTGATAGGTTTTGACCCAACCCTAGTTCTACCCTATGGAGGGCATTTTGGTCAAAAGTTGCACTTTTGGTTTTAAGTGACAAATCACCTCAACAGAGGCTGAAACTTAGGCCACTGATATGATTTAACTTTTTGCACTCACTCATGAAGTTTGGAGTGGATTGGGCTAGGGTAGCCCTAGAAGTGTAGGGTAGACCCTTTAGGGTAATTTGCTAGGGTTTGAAGAAATTGGGGTCAAAAGACCTTGGATGGGCTTGAAACTTGGGAATGATGTCCATAGGGTCACTATGGTCCTATGGTTAAAATTTTAGGGCATTTGGAAGACTTAGGACCCCTTAAATCCATAACCCTAGTTTAGGGCACTAGCTTTGAAACCATAAGAACTAATACAAAAACTATCTGCAAAGGGCTGAGATTTTGAATGGATAGATGCTTAGGGCATACATGTCACTGGAAATTTTATAATAATTTTGGATGAATATTTTTGGTACTTTATTCACAGAGTTACATTTTATAATTTCCACTTAAGAGTTTTTGCAGAGCACTATACTTGCTTAAACTTGATAAAACTTAGCCAAGGGGCTTATAATCATGTTACCCATCTCTGTAAATTTTTATGGAATTTTTGGAGAATGATATTTAGTGTGCTTCTTTAATTATTTAATTCCATGGAACCTTGGAAAATTTAATAATGACTTTTATATTGTCTGAAAAATTTTAATTTCTTCATCATGATGTTTTAGTTCCCTATGAAGCCCTAGTAATTTTTACATAATTATTGGAGACATACATGTGGCACTTCCTTCATTATTTTTGATTTTGGAATTATTTTAATAAATCCTTTAGAGGTCAAGAATTATCTGGAAAATTATGAAAATTAGCATCCAATGATACTTCTCTGTTATTTAGTGAATACAAATTTTAGGAGGCCATTACCTGAGAAAATCTTATGGTTCATGTTCAAATCGACTATGGCCTAGTTTTTGAGGAAAATTCAATAAATAGTAGATTAATTGGGAAAAATATGATTTTCTGAATTTAGTCTATATTTATCATAATAGACCTCTGATAATTATCATAAGGGTACTGGATGAGTATTCATGTACTTCCCCTTTTACGGGTCACGTAGCTAAGTGGTCTGCATATAGCAAAACTGCAGGATTTCATTGGATTGAATTAGGGCACGTATGATGGGTCTTGATGGTTTGCTGTAAGGACAAGTGGAAAGGGCTGCATCTTTGGAAGATGAGTGAGTAGGGTGTGGATTTGTCTAGGGTTTAAAGCGTTCGGGTCCGACGAAAGATCGTCCTACCCAAGGAGAGTTGGAGTCAAATCACCCTAGGATTAGCGTATCGAAACATGAGAAAATAATGGGTAAGGGGATCAACCAATAATAAAATAAGTACCTTGCGAAAGGGAACGCTGGGCGTAATCCCAACACAGTTCCTAGTGCCCCTTGAGAGCCCTTCACAGGGAATACCGGGGGCAGTCCTGGGTTAACGTAAACTGTTTAACAAGCTGAAAAGAGTAACTTAGTAATTAGGGTTGCACATTTCACAGGCACTGTTAGCACCAAAAGTCAGCTGGGAGCTTCGGCTCGGATGGTTTAAAAGACGGACTCTTGGTCCGGGGAGCTTCGGCTCGGGTTTTGTTTACGCTAAATCTGCATGTGCATAAAAGGAAAATAAATTAGGTGGTGGGTTTTCGGTATTGGAGGGTCGATGCACCGACGCCAATACGTTGACTCGGCAAGTGTGGTTAGCACTTCGCCAACAGAAGTCCGGTGCGCCAGCCGGCAAGAGTACGCAGGAGTCCGCTTCGTGCACCAAGCGTTGAGGCGTACGATAGGTCTGACCGGTAGTGCCTTACTGGTTTAGAGGTGGGCGAGGCCCAACCCACCGCTTCCGTCTGCCACTACGGAGGTATCCTGGGAGGTTACGGCTCCAGAAAGGGGGAACTAAAGGTCTGTGTGCACAGAGTCGGGTGTGTGCGTTGCACTTGCATGTCCATCATACCCACTTGCATGTCATAGCATAATCGATTCATTTAACCCCTGACACCTGATGTATAAGTGGAATGGGACGCTTATACATTAGGACCTGCAAAACGACCCTTGGTCTATAAGCTTGTGTGGCAAGTTTATAAATTAAGGTTAATTTTGATATATTAGTTACTGCTGTGTGACCACGACACCCCAACGTATAAATCGGTATGGGACTTTTTATACGATGGGAGCCTTGCAAAAGACCCCTTGGCTTATGTGTTTTTCCACATAAGTGAAGGTTACATTTCAGCTTACATTTTATTGTCTTTATATGCTATAGAACTTGCTAGAATAGGACCGCTGCCATCTGCTTCGATATTCTCCACCTTCATGTCCTTCCCTTTCTTCCTCTGCTCGGTGCCTAGGAGCCGTGGGGGAAGGGGTGGGGGATGATAGGACTTAGTCTTTTAGACAACGGTTTTCGACCGCATCATTTAGGGGATCGCGGAGACCAGCATGGAGGAGCAGCCCAGAGACCGGTGCGCTTGGAGATGGGGCAGTCTAGCTCCGGAGTTCATACAGCCGGGACTGTGAGTCTCGACCCTGAGTAGTTTTCAGCTTTTGCTTCCGCATGAGTGACTTGTAGTGAGGATATGTTGTACCGGGCATAAGCCCGTATTTTTGCTACTCTATGTGTTTTCTGTGGACCTCCTTTCGTGGAGTTATATTTATATATGTCATATGATTTTCTGTGGACAGATGGACTTCATTTTACTTCATTATGCTACTTTTATGTGATCGAATTGGCCGGCAGATTCGGCGCTTTGTGGTGATGACCCTTCAGGGCGTGAAGGAGTCACCGCAAAACGGCGGATCTGGGCCTAAGACCCGGTGTCGAAAAAGAAAAAAAAAAGGGGGTCTTACAAGTACCATCCTTCATTAGCTATAAAACATTATAAATAACTACTAGAATAGTTCCACTGTCACCTGCCTTGTTTATTCTCCAGCTTCGTTACCTTTCCTTTCCTTCTCCCCGCCTGATGCCTAGGAGCCATGGGGGGAGGAGTAGGGGATGATAGGACTTAGTATTTTAGACTAACGGTTTTGGACCAAATCATTTTAGGTGATCGTGGAGACCAGCTTGGAGGTGCATCATCAAGGTTGGCAATGCTTGGGACAGGACAGTCTAGCACCGGAGTGCAGACAGCTGGGGCGGTGAGTCCCATTCGCTAGTATTTTGCTATAGATTTGCTTTCATGATGAGTGAGTTTTAGTGAGGACTTTGGTGATGTATCGATCATGAGTCCACTTCCAGTACTTTTATTATTATAGTTGTGGACTCTCCCTTCGTGGAGGATTTTTACTATATATGTGATTATTGTGGACATTTGTTAGTTCTAAGTTCCATGTACTCTCATACTTTTGCTAGTATTCTTTTGATCGATAAGGCCGGCAGGATCGATGTTTGTAGTGAAGACCTCCCAAGGTATGATGGTGTTACCACAAAGCAGCGGTTCTGGGCCTAAGACCCCGTGGTTTAAAAAAAAAAAAATGCAGTCTTACACTAGAAATTTTTGAAGCGCAGCAGAAAGCCGCTATCAGACAACCTCGCAGCATGACAGGTATGCTCAACTTTGAGCATAGTTACTTCTTACCCCTAACTCTTTATATTATTTGGAATGTTTAGTTTTATGAGTTATTGCATTCAAGTCTGGGGGGAGAGCATGCCTGTGGTCACTACACGAGCACACATTTTATAGCATACCAGTTGTTATTTATTTATTCCAAAATCACTGTAGCACACACTGAATCACCCACTTGAGCGCGATCTTATCCATGCGCGCAGCTCGAGTCAAATGCATTTCTTGTGTGTAAACTTTAAAATAGTGGTGCTGGCTTAGAATTTTAGGATAGAGTAGTGCGAAACTCGTGCAGCGTTCTTAATCGAGTACTCATGGTCTGTGTAGAAATTGTATAGATTTAATTTTTATTTATGCTCGTAGATTTATACTTTTTCTGCAGATGTAAATATTGTTTGTACTACTCAAAAATGTTGAATCTGGTGAAATCGAACGGTAGTGTAGAGATGTGTGTAGCCATCACTAGACTCGTTTTGCTCGATTCGGGAGGAAGGATCATCTTTCTCAGTGGCTAAGAACATGCCCCAAGCTACTCTCGAAGATTTGGTACATGGTTAGTCAAGCATGAGCGTGACGTAGGCGATCAATTTGGCTAGTTTGAGCCTTGTTTACCTTGTCCTAGCTGCTAACCGTTGCAAGCCAAGTTTGTGCCTACCCCTCCTTTGATTCAGCTCCACCTTCATTCTCCAAAGCCTAAAGTTAATCCTCCTATCACAACCAAATCCATGAGCTTCAGTGAATTTAATATTTTGACGAGGTGTGATGTGTGGAATTCTTGTGATGTGGTCGATGAATACAAGAAAGTTACTTACTAAAAATTGGGGATTACAAAAAAAAGAAAAAAAGAAGAAAAAGGAGAGTATTGAAAGAGAAATCTTAAAAGAATTACAAGAGAAATGGAATCCCCATCTAGTTTATCATGATATTGGTCGGGTTAGGCCATTACACAAACGATTTCAAGCTAAGTCTGGGGTGTGTCACACATGCAATTCTAATGGCTTTATTGTTTTAGCTTATTGTTTGCTCGCATGGGTTATGTGTAGCCTCCACATTTATCTTTGACTACCAACCTTAGCCTAAACCTCATGATTGTCCTGAAGTCCTACGGATTCACGCTTGAGACGAGGTAGTACCGTGGAGAGAGTGTGAACGGACAAGCGTATGGTCCCCGACATTGATGGATTTCTTTGGAGGTACATTGATGGCCTGCCTACTTTCTTCCTACAAATGACCAAACGACTATCCAGAATTTCAATTTTTTAGTAGATACAATATTTATTTACGTCTGTCAAAAAGTATAAATTTTGTAGTATAATTAAAAAGTTTATTTATTTCTATTTTCTATGCCCATGATATATTTGATTTCTCTCAATACTGTATTTGGAAATTACTAAGCCAGCTAACTTTTTTCTAGTCCACGGAGTGATGATTTGCTCGGGATGAGCAAATGTTTAAGTCTGGGTGGGAGGGGGGGGTGCGAGTCCAAGTTATATACATTTTTTTGGACTCATCTGGGCTAGTTTTCTCGTTGATGCACTACACTTTAGAGCCATAATTGTTCAAATTTGTAATTATGTCCATTCCATGATAAGTGCACTTTTGGACCGTTTTCAGTGTGATTCTGTAGTTTTGATACTTTTGCCCTACTTGGTGTTTTCTGTGTCCGAAAATTGTGGAATGCCCGTTTTTGTGGCTCTTCTATTTTTGCTGCAGGTATAAAGGTCGTGTGTATGTTTTGGGATTGTTTGGGAATATTTTTTGACGAAAGGCCACTGATCATGTGTTTTTACACTCGCACGGTCAGTGGAATCCTTAGCGCACGATCATTGGTCATGCGCGGTCAGTTCATCGACCCCCAAATGGTATCAGAATACTGTGCACGATCATTTGATCTATAGCGCACGACCACTGGTTGTGAGCCACTTATCGTGCGCACTATTCTCCATTTTTCCATGTTTTGCCTAGGGCAATCGCATAATCATTGGACATAGTGTGCACGACCTCTGGTTGTGCGCCACTGCTCATGCACATTTATTCCATTTTTCTGGAGTTCTTCCATTGTAAATTACACGATAATTGGATCCAGTGCACAAGACCTCTATTCGTGCGCCCCTGATCGCGCTCACTGATTTTCTGCTACAGTATTTAAACCCACGTGCTCTGCGAATTTGAGCAATGCTTTTCATTTTTTCACCCTGCTTCTAAGCGTGAAGCGCCGTTTTTCACCGCCGCAGGTCCTCCACTCATCTCCACCCTCCGAGAAGCTTCCTCCGATGATCGAAGCCATAATCAACCTTTCGGAGATTTTTCGGCCACCAGTAGTGTGCAACAAAGATCTTTCGGTACTACTCATTTGGGCAAAAGGGAGAAAAGATTGAAGGAAAGGGAAGAAGACGGAGGAAGACAAGTGGATTGATAACCCATTGACCTCTGGACGCAACCAAAGGTCTGAGCAGAGAAGTGTTCTGACAACCCGCCATTCTGTCTAAGAACACGGCTAGGCTTTCCCCCTATCAGTTTATTCTATCTCTTCTCATAGTGAAGTGTATTCTTAAGCTTGTAATGAACCTGAACTTACTTTTATTTATCTATGAATGAAGTTTGCTTGGGATAGTTACATTTTCTTTGTTAGCTGTGATGTACTCGCCTCCATTCACATCCACTCCACTCGCACACTAGAACCACTCTAGCAAAGACTAGTGTTGGTAGTTGAAGAGGTGATTGCGACCCTCATTGTCCGCACGTGTGTTCATTCCATCCGCTTTCTCTCCATCCATTCGCCTCACGAAGCCTGGCATAGCGTCCTGCACTAGTTCCATCCACCAAGCGAAGCGGTGCTTACGACACACATTATTTCTCTTTTTGTTTTGTTAGCATTAGGAATTGAAAACCAACCTCCTTTATTGTTTTGTTTAACTCTTAGTAACGATCTTTATATGATGCTACCACGATATCCAACTTGCATTCCCTCGAGATTGACATTCGGGGAAGCTATTCCCAAAAATATTACTTGACAGCGACCGGTGCACTTGCTGACGCATCATTGGACTGACTCCTCATCATCAGAGTCAGAAGAGGAAGATGAAGCTGAAGTCCTCATTGGGTTGTTTACTGCTGAAGAAGAATCTATAGAAGCAGACTTCTTAGAGATGCTGACTGCAATCTCTAGAGAAGTGGATGATGCTGGCAGATCTGAAGAATTAGAAGAAGCCAGCCATTATCTTGGGCTGATGGCTTTGACTGAGGAAGGACCCAGCCAGGAGCATCCTAGCCCTAGTAAGGTACATTTTACACCTTTTGTGTCATATTTTGTAACTAGTCTAGAATCATAAGCATCTGCATCAAGAGATGAAGATGGCTCTGAATCCGAGAGAGATGTCAATCAATTGATTGATAATTATGGTGAACTCCTGCAAGCACTGAAGAGAAGCAAGCTTCTAGCCAAAAAAAATAGGTTGAGAAGATTGCCTCTCTAAAGCTGGCTATTTCAGACTCAGCAAACATGTTGAACCTAAAGATATAAGAAGTCAGCCTGCTGAAAAACATCACTGTTATTCAGATGGGCACAATCACCTTCAAAAATAACCACATTAGGAATCTTGAAGGTAAACTCCAAAAGGAGAAGGAGCCAGTGGCTATGTTCTCAAAGCCATGTTCAATATTGCCTTTGATTGATTCCTTCTCCTCCCAAAAGGGTAAGAAGGTGTTATGCTTCAAAGGGAGAACTAGAGCTGCCTATTCCAAAATGAAGGGCAATGCTCTAATGCAGCCACTAGCCTCAAAGCCTTCAATTCCATTCAGGAAAGTGGTGCTACCATCTAATAGGTATGACCATCACAACATTCATGGTCACTGGGAGTATGGTGTTAGCAATGGCAAGGGAGCTAGTGCATATAAGGCAGCCCATGATGAAATCCAAATGGCCACTCCTGTATCGTTTTTGTTTGGTGTACCAACTCCAACACTCAAAAATAAGGCTGCAACCCATTCTCAAAGTCTGTTAAACCACAATCAGACTAAAGGAATGTATGTTAGAACACTAGACTTGGGTATATATCTAAAGATATCAGGACCTTGCACTATGAAAAGAAGGCAGCTACTGATAGGGTCCAAGATATCCGTAGTACCGCTACTGCCAGACAAATCCCAAATCAGGCTGTGGCTGGAAGACTTAATAAAAAGGCTGCTGTTTCTGCTGGAATGAGAGCTGCAAACAGTATGCTGTATAGCCATTCCTATAAAGAAGGTACAACATTTATGAGTGTTGGTGCTGTGGCAAAGTGGTCCACTATGCTATTGATTGCTGGCATAATAAGTGTGTCCAAAGAAATAATGCTAGTTTACCTGTCAGAAGAGCTGCAGGTAAGAATGTTCAATTTCAATCTAACCTGCACCTAGGACCCAATATGAATTGGGGTCCTAAGGAAAGATGATCTATTTTCGCAGGTGAGTCCAAGTGGTCATACCCCTATATGATACTTGGACAGTAAATGTTTCAGGCACATGACTGGAACAAGGAGCATACTGAAGGAGTACACTGCAGTTGAAAATGGACCCAAAGTCATCTTTGATGGTTCAGAAAGAGGAGTAACCAATGGATTTGGTAAGATATCTAATGACATAATCACTATCACACAAGTAGCTTATGTGAAAGGTTTGCAACATAACCTGATAAACATAAGCCAACTTTGTGATCTTGACTATGACATTTGTTTCCTCTAGGATGAGTGCCAAATTAGGAGGTCAGGTGACCAACGGGTCATCTTGACAGGCACTAGGAGAGGAAATGTCTATTGTCTCAATTTTGTTTGTGAGACTAAGGATTCTCATATATGCCTAGCTGTAGATAAGAAAGCTTCACATTGTGTCCAATGGCATAAGAGGTTAGGACATTTGAATTATAAGATCATAGACAAACAATTTAGAGAAGAGTTAGTGAGAAATGGTCCTAACGTGAAGTGCATCAAGGAGGGTATCTGCTCAGCATGCCAAAAGGGCAAACAGACCATGACATCCATTTAGAGCCTTAATACCAAAGACTCAGTTAGGTGTTTATACATCCTACATATGGATCTATTTGGTCTTATGCCAGTTCATAGTCTAGGTGGGGAAGTCTATACCCTTGTAGTTGTTTATGACTTTTCCAGATTTGCCTGGGTGTTCTTTCTAAGAAAGAAATCTGAATCACCTGATATTTTCCAGATATTTGTTATGAAAATTAAGAATGAACTTAACAGTACTGTGGTCAAAATCAGAAGTGACCATGGGATTGAGTTTCAGTCTGAATGCATGATAAGATTCTATGAAGAGCTTGTGATTCATCAAGAGTTCTCCTCTCCTAGAATACCCCAGCAAAATGGGATTGCTGAGAGAAAAAATGGAACTCTCATAGAGGCTGGTAGAACCATGTTAAGTGACATATTTCTCCCAGAATATTTCTGGGCTGAGGTAGTGAACACTACATGTCATGTCTTTAACAAAGATTCCATCACCAAAATCCACAAGAAGACTCCCTATGAGATTCTGTAAGGCAGAAAACCAAACATATCCTACTTCAGGATTTTTAGTAGCAAGTGCTATGTTCTAAATAATGGTAAGTCCTAAGTGACTAAGTTTGCTGGCATGTCCCCAGAAGGGATATTTGTTGGGTACAACAATAATAGTAGGGAATATAGGATCTATAACTTGACTACACAAGTTGTAGAAGAATCAGTACATGTTGTCTTTGATTAGTCAAACATAATTAACTGTGAGCTACCAAGCACCTCTTCTAGTTCTGCAGGTTTAAAGGATGTAATGGGCAAGCTTACCATCAGGGAAATGGATCAAGTAGGACAAGATGTGGAAGAAGATGGGTGCTGTCCAAGGGGAGCTTAAGACTCAAAAGATGAGGATGAAGAACAAATAGCTGAAGATAATGCAGTACAGTCAGTTGAAGACAATACAGTACAACCAGCTGAAAACAATGAAGTTCAGCCAGCTGAGAACAATGCAGAATAGTTAGATGAAGAAAGAATGCCTCCAGCTATGAGACATTTGAGGAACCATCCAGCACACAAAATCATTGGTGATGTAATACATGATGTCCAGACAAGGAGCAAGAGCATCAACACAGCTCTATGTTCAAGCTTCCTATCACAAATAGAGCCCAAGTGGCTTGAAGAGGCTATCAAAGACTCTTACGGGATTGAAGCTATACAGGAAGAGCTTGTTGAAACCGGAAACCGGTCTCTGTGGAGTTCGAGGTCCCAAAAGAGGGGTGACCGCGCACCTACTACACTCGAGTGAACAATCGAGGCTCTAGACTAGGAACGTAAGGGACAGGCCCAAGGTCTCAGCGTGGAGGTCCCACCACACACCCGAAAGACTAACGAGCTCTTCCCCTCCTAAACCAAATGCTGAGCTAATTGGGCACCTTTGGAAGGCTCTCCTGGCCGACCAGAACCTCTAGGGAGGATCTCAAAATTCACTCCCTCTTAACCAAGGATGACACCTCGGGTTTGTGCGAAACGCCCTTTAACTGTCCTCCTAGTAGCATAACCTCGCCTAGCAGTTCTATTCCCGCAGCCCCTTTTGGACTGCCGCCAACTTAACACAAGCCTTCAAGGGCTAGCAATAACATCGCGGGCATCTCAAATTACAGGAACGTACGTTCCATACCACGGCACGCATGCCGGCAACATAAACAAAAAAGGCCTTCTCGGGCCGACACAAACTTGGGCTTAAGCCCGCTGCTTTCCGCTACATAAAGAATGCACAACTTCCTCGGAGTCTTCTCCGGGAACCCCAGAACATCGCCAATCCGGCTCATACGTCCGGATGGGCTTCATACAGTATGCCTAAACCTGTACTCACGCTTCCGGGCACTAAATGAAATAAACTGCAGGGACGTACACGTCAACCCGTCGGAGAGCACCCTTCCTCCACCCATTGGCGAAGAGGGGCCTCCATGCAAATATGTAAATTTAGGGCTTCACATGCCCGAGGGAGAAATTTCGTTACCCTTGGCGCGGATATTGGCGGAGTCGCGGCCGCGTGTCTTGCACGAGGCTCGATGCCCGGTGAAGGGCTCCTAGCTGATTTTTCTGATGGCGGTGCCGGCCCTAACCCTCATCACAATCTTCTTGTGGCCCAACGTTGCTGGAGAAACCCGGTCCCTATTTCCTTGGCCGAGCCCTTGCTGGAGGAGATGGAAAAATACATCCTCTTGCTCCGTTTTTCTGGTGGTGGCCGAGCCCTCGCAGGGAGGAGAACAATGACTCCCGATCTTCATTTTCCTGGCCGAGCCTAGCCGTATATGGACGATCAATGCCTTGCTCCAAGCGGCCGTGGTGGTGGTCGGGCTCCCTTCCCGGCCGAGCCCTGCTCCAGGTCGTGCCCTAGCTCCAGGCCGTTCCCGGGCATCCGGCGGTCGTGCCTTGCCCCAGGCGGCCGGATTTTTCTCCAGGCGGCCGAGCCCCACCTGCAGGCGGTCGGTTCTTCTTCCCTTGCTGCTTCACCGAGAGAGAGAGAGGGATCGAGGAGATCGGGGAGAGGGCAACCTGCGGCTGGCTCCTATTTGCCTTTTCTATCTCTTGCCCGATGCCCTACCCCCCACCTAAAATCCCCCTGCCTTCATCCATCCCCACGTATATATATAAACCTATATATATATCCTAAATATATATATAAACATATATATATAATAAATATATATTATAAATAAAAATACATATACATAGTAAATATATATATATTTTTATAACTCAAAACTTACAAACTCCACACGCGCGTACGAGAGCCCGCACGTCCTCGAACAGGGCTGCACCAAATCGTCGCTCGCAGTATGTCCCGAGCCCACTCCCTGGAGAGGATCCCACTCGGCCGGGTACGGGGTTGTACACAATCCCCGCTCTTTTCGAGGTTGTCCAAGCTCGAAAAGAAATGTCCAACCCCAAGTACTCGGCGAGTGGGTTCCGACTCAAAAAAAGTTTGAGAGAATTCCCCACTTGGAGATAAAAAGAGCTCCAGGCCAGGGCTTAAATAAGAATCAACTCACTATCATGAACATGCGATAAAAACCAATCTATTTAAAAATCCAACCAGATTACCAATTGATGCGGAAGTCAATGGCAGTACATGTTTTGAGATGCATATTTCAGATGGGCATACCTCTTATAAATACAATGATTTTGCTATCTCCCAAACATTTTATGTATCAGCAAGGTCAACATTAAAAGAAATAAGATCGGTAATGTTATTTTTCATGTCGCGAAAGAGGATGATGTTTTTGATCTGGCAGACTTTGCAAATAATTTAACTATTTTCATAAGACATGAAACAAGTGATGTATTAAGATCAGTCTACTCAGTTCATCAAAAAGAAACTATTGATCTAAACTATGGTTTAAACTATGATTCTTCTCCTTTTGCAGAAGCATTGCACACTATCTTGCTTTTCTATGAGATCAAACCCTTTCCAAGACCTTTTCCAAGTCCAAGTCCTTTCCCCCCAGGTGTGCCTACCACCCTGCCCAGCTAATGAGAGCCTGAGCAGCGAGTCTACCCGGGGCCGAGCAGTACTCGGGGTCCCTTACCCCCACAGGCGAGCCTACGGACCTGCCAGCTGGATGGGAGCCTGCGCAGCGGGCCTACCTGGGGCCGAGCCAGGCTCGGGGTAGTGCAAAAGTCTCCAAACAACCTCCAACCACCGAGTGAGCCTACAACCCGGCCAGCTAGATGGGAGCCTGGTCAGCGGGTCTGCTCGGGGTCTCCTCTCCAAAACACCTCCAACCACCGAGTGAGCCTACAGCCCTGCCAGCTAGATGGGAGCCTGGTCAGCGGGTCTGCTCGGGGTCTCCTCTCCAAAACACCTCCAACCACCGAGTGAGCCTACAGCCCTACCAGCTAGATGGGAGCCTGGTCAGCGGGTCTGCTCGGGGTCTCCTCTCCAAAACACCTCCAACCACCGAGTGAGCCTACAGCCCTGCCAGCTAGATGGGAGCCTAGTCAGCGGGTCTGCTCGGGGTCTCCTCTCCAAAACACCTCCAACCACCGAGTGAGCCTACAGCCCTGCCAGCTAGATGGGAGCCTGGTCAGCGGGTCTGCTCGGGGTCTCCTCTCCAAAACACCTCCAACCACCGAGTGAGCCTACAGCCCTGCCAGCTAGATGGGAGCCTGGTCAGCGGGTCTGCTCGGGGTCTCCTCTCCAAAACACCTCCAACCACCGAGTGAGCCTACAGTCCTGCCAGCTAGATGGGAGCCTGGTCAGCGGGTCTGCTCGGGTCTCCTCTCCAAAACACCTCCAACCACCGAGTGAGCCTACAGCCCTGCCAGCTAGATGGGATCCTGGTCAGCGGGTCTGCTCGGGGTCTCCTCTCCAAAACACCTCCAACCACCGAGTGAGCCTACAGCCCTGCCAGCTAGATGGGAGCCTGGTCAGCGGGTCTGCTCGGGGTCTCCTCTCCAAAACACCTCCAACCACCGAGTGAGCCTACAGCCCTGCCAGCTAGATGGGAGCCTGGTCAGCGGGTCTGCTCGGGGTCTCCTCTCCAAAACACCTCCAACCACCGAGTGAGCCTACAGCCCTGCCAGCTAGATGGGAGCCTGGTCAGCGGGTCTGCTCGGGGTCTCCTCTCCAAAACACCTCCAACCACCGAGTGAGCCTACAGCCCTGCCAGCTAGATGGGAGCCTGGTCAGCCGGCCTGCTCGGGGTCTCCTCTCCAAAACACCTCCAACCACCGAGTGAGCCTACAGCCCTGCCAGCTAGATGGGAGCGTGGTCAGCGGGTCTGCTCGGGGTCTCCTCTCCAAAACACCTCCAACCACCGAGTGAGCCTACAGCCCTGCCAGCTAGATGGGAGCCTGGTCAGCGGGTCTGCTCGGGGTCTCCTCTCCAAAACACCTCCAACCACCGAGTGAGCCTACCCCCTAAAAATAATAATCTCACACCCTACCTACTTGAAATGCTACTACTAACGTTGAGGACCAAATCTGGCACTAGATAGCTCAAAAGAATTGTATAAAATCCTGTGCAACCTCAACCATGAAAGACACCATTATCATCAAAACTCCTGTAAGATGCCCACAATGCATGCAAAACTATAAACAATAGAAACTAAACACCTCTAGTGATGCCCATCCTGAGGCAAATCATTCTGGATCTCAATAAAGTCATCTACACCAAAACTATTGCACAGAAAAACATATCAAACAGCCAATGTCAATGCTTTCTTTGCCAAAACTATTGCACAGAATAGATCAACCTGCAAATGCCAATTCTCTTTCTTGATACCTTACCTTCTGGGTAATCAGTTCAGAAAAATGCAAGGAATTAAAGCAGATCAAAAGTCCTTGTTGAAGAAAGAACATCAAAATTCACTACGGCCCGGCATACTTAACTCCAACACCCAGAGGAATCAAAGTAAAATGGGAAACTCTATTGAAGGTCAAAATCGGCGTGCTTTCCTAAAGGAGACATAACATAGAACAATATTCACACTTACATCAGAGAGTACGACCACTACCGGTAGAAGTACTTTTCAGCGTTGAAGGTATACTCGAAGGAAATTAACAAATTTTGAGATAGAAATATCAACATCAAATGGAACTTCATAGTGCAAGGGAACTTGGAAGTAAGAGGTATCTAAATTAACTGAATCCAAATTAGCTGAAAAATACTTGCCTCTAAACTTTCAGCAATTAAATAGCCCAATGCAGCTCCAATGATCTGCATAACTTCAGGTATGCCAGAATGATCCCTCGCCATGGTAGAATAGTTTCTTCTCGAAAAAGGTAAGATTCGTGCTCATAAAATTCAAATTTGAGATCAAACTACAAATCAAATACTCAAGTAAAAAAGAATTAAATGCATAAAGACCTAAACAAATGGATAATAAGCCACGACTAGCTTTGATTGATAAAAAATATTTCTTGCTCGTCTGCCGGTTTGATCAGAAGTCCACAAGTGTCATCTTAACCTAAATGGTAAGGATCAAGGAGTTCAGCAGTACAGATCAGTAACAAGATGATTCAGGGTATTTGCTTATACTGGCGATTAACAACTTGAAACATGTTCTAGTGCTCTCAATCCAGGATCACGTCGACAATGCATTACATGATCAAAAAAGTAGCACCTTCTTGTCAACATGGCTTCACGGATCTCTCTTCATCCATATTTTCTTCCGTTAAATACGGCTCAATTATTACCGACAAACTTGAATATTTGCACCAAAATTCTTCATGCAGTGCTGAATCAAAGAGGTCACGAAAATACAGCCCATGAGCAACAAACTAAATTCCAACTCCAGCAAATGCAAAAAAGGAAAAAATAGAAATGTTAATGGAGTATAGTCATCGCAACTAATATTCCAGCCTCGGTCATAGCTGATCTCAGCAAAATCTATTAGCAAAAATGAATCCAGTAATATAGTCCACAACATTCATGTCATCAAGAATGCCATCCAAAGCTAGTAGCTTGAGCAATTTAAATAGTTGGTGATAAAAATCTACCACAATCAATTTGAGCAGCTTCTCTATATCAATTTGACACAGATCCATGTGTAACCAGCTATAAAGGATAGCCAGGGGAGAGAATTTGATATGGAATCAAATACATTGTGTGATATCATTTGCTATTCTTGTTAGCGAGAACTGATCCACACCACTTTGCCTGCTCGTTCCAAGAAACATTAGGAGCGCATCTACTACAAGCTTCCCTAAAGCACGTTTTGATCTCCATGATAGAACATCTTATGTGATCTACATGTATCTTTCTTGTTTTACTATTCTAAATCATAATTCAAAATCTCAGTTCTCATATCTTATCCCCTTTGGTATTTTTTTGATAGAATAAAATCTTATAACATCATTGATGTATTGGGCTCTCATGTCTATACTTGCAATTAGGGATTTATAAATAATCAACCAACCTCAAGTAGGATTTCAACTAAGAGAAACACGGTAAATAATCTTCGCTTGGTTCGTTATACACATCACTTTACCTGTGCTGTGTTACGTGGTAATACGATAAGTATTCTTCGCTTCCTTTTCATAAATATGCTTGTCATGGGAGGGTAAACGATTGAGCCTTTAGTAATTAGTTACCTGCTAATTTTTCCTGTATAAATCTAAAAACCAAAATTACGCTTCTATTTCACTTATAGCAAACATCTCTTTGCTTAACGATGACAAATGTTCAGGGGAGTTATGAGCAAGTGTGGTGATGATTGGTAGTGGTATTGGTGGGTTATGCTATGCTGGACTTTTAGCTAAATACAGTCAGGATGCTATTGCGCCGGAAAGTCATGATGCATCTGGAGGTGCTGCTCATTCATCTGAAATTAAGGGCTACACGTTCAATCCCGGTCCCTCTTCGTTCTCCGGATTTTGCTCTACAGTTTCGCAAGCAAACCCCCTAGCACAGATGAATTAGTTATGGTCCGTGGCTGCAGTGGTACTCTTTGGTTTTACTGTTCTTTTTACTCCCACCTCTCTCATTATAAGACACACATTTGAGAATAATTGTTAATATACGTTTTCTGAAACTTAGATGACTCGCATAAGTCTGAACCCAGTATGCTAGTACTAATACTTCAACCTCTCGACTGTGCACTTTCCAACCTCAAAATTTTAGCTAGTGGGAAATTATTTGAAGAGGTACTTCTCAACCGTGAGAGTTTATACTTTGGCATTTGAGAAAAATTCGAGATGAAAAGTCAAGATGGTGAGGAGCGACAAAAGAGGAGTGTGAGGGGACTTCTTTCATCACATGACCTTGGCCGTCACTTGGTTCCTCTTCTATAGCCATGACGTTCGACTGAGTTTTTCTGTGCTGGTCACTCTCCACGCTCATCGCACCATAAATGTTGAAACCGGAAACCGGTCTCTGTGGAGTTCGAGGTCCCAAAAGAGGGGTGACCGCGCACCTACTACACTCGAGTGAACAATCGAGGCTCTAGACTAGGAACGTAAGGGACATGCCCAAGGTTTCAGCGTGGAGGTCCCACCACACACCCGGAAGACTAACGAGCTCTTCCCCTCCTAAACCAAATGCTGAGCTAATTAGGCACCTTTGGAAGGCTCTCCTGGCCGACCAGAACCTCTAGGGAGGATCTCAAAATTCACTCCCTCTTAACCAAGGATGACACCTCGGTTTTGTGCGAAACGCCCTTTAACTGTCCTCCTAGTAGCATAACCTCGCCTAGCAGTTCTATTCCCGCAGCCCCTTTTGGACTGCCGCCAACTTAACACAAGCCTTCAAGGGCTAGCAAAAACATCGCGGGCATCTCAAATTATAGGAATGTACGTTCCATACCTCGGCACGCAGGCCGGCAACATAAACAAAAAAGGCCTTCTAGGGCCGACACAAACTTGGGCTTAAGCCCGCTGCTTTCCGCTACATAAAGAATGCACAACTTCCTCGGAGTCTTCTCCGGGAACCCCAGAACATCGCCAATCCGGCTCATACGTCCGGATGGGCTTCACACAGTATGCCTAAACCCGTACTCACTCTTCCGGGCACTAAATGAAATAAACTGCGGGGACGTACACGTCAACCCGTCGGAGAGCACCCTTCCTCCACCCATTGTCGAAGAGGGGCCTCCATGCAAATATGTAAATTTAGGGCTTCACATGCCCGAGGGAGAAATTTCGTTACCCTTGGCGCGGATATTGGCGGAGTCGCGACCACGTGTCTTGCACGAGGCTCGATGCCCGGTGAAGGGCTCCTAGCTGATTTTTTGATGGCGGTGCCGGCCCTAACCCTCATCACAATCTTCTTGTGGCCCAACGTTGCTGGAGAAACCCGGTCCCTATTTCCTTGGCCGAGCCCTTGCTGGAGGAGATGGAAAAATACATCCTCTTGCTCCATTTTTCTGGTGGTGGCCGAGCCCTCGCAGGGAGGAGAACAATGACTCCCGATCTTCATTTTCCTGGCTGAGCCTAGCCGTATATGGACGATCAATGCCTTGCTCCAAGCGGCCGTGGTGGTGGTCGGGCTCCCTTCCCGGCCGAGCCCTGCTCCAGGTCGTGCCCTAGCTCCAGGCCGTGCCCGGGCATCCGGCGGTCGTGCCTTGCCCCAGGCGGCCGGCTTTTTCTCCAGGCGGCCGAGCCCCACCTGCAGGCGGTCGGTTCTTCTTCCCTTGCTGCTTCACCGAGAGAGAGAGAGGGATTGAGGAGATCGGGGAGAGGGCAACCTGCGGTTGGCTCCTGTTTGCCTTTTCTATCTCTTGCCCGATGCCCTACCCCCCACCTAAAATCCCCCTGCCTTCATCCATCCCCACGTATATATATAAACCTATATATATCCTAAATATATATATAAACATATATATATAATAAATATATATTATAAATAAAAATACATATACATAGTAAATATATATATATTTTTATAACACAAAACTTACAAACTCCACACGCGCGTACGAGAGCAGGCACGTCCTCGAACAGGGCTGCACCAAATCGTCGCTCGCAGTACGTCCCGAGCCCGCTCCCTGGAGAGGATCCCACTCGGCCGGGTACGGGGTTGTACAGAGCTGAATCAGTTGAAAAGATGTAGATTCTGGGAGCTTGTTCCCAGACTAAAGGGATATAATGTCATAGGAACAAAATGGATCTAAAGGAACAAGCTAGATGAGAATGGCATTATTGTCAAAATAAGGCCAGATTGGTGGCAAAAGGCTACTGGCAATAAGAAGGAATAAATTTTGAGCAAACCTTTGCCCCAGTAGCAATGCTGGAAGCACTAAGGTTATTCCTTGCTTTTGCTTCCTATCAAGGATTCAAAGTCTTCCAGATGGATGCGAAGTTAGCATTCCTGAATGGAGAGTTAAAAGAGGAAGTATATGTAGATCAGCCACCAGGTTTTGTAGATCCTCACTTTCCTAATTATGTTTTAAGCTTAAGAAAGCCCAATATGGGTTGAAGCAATCCCCTAAAGCATGGTATGAAACATTGTCTGCTTTCCATATTGAGAACACATTCTCAAGGGGAAAATAGATAAGACCAAATTCCTTAGGGAATCTAAGGGAAAGGTCATCCTAGTCTAGATATATGTCGATGACATTATTTTTGGATCTACTGAAAACAACTTTTGCAGGAAGTTTGCCAAACTTATGCAAGGTAAGTTTGAGATGAGTAGCATGGGTGAGATAATATTCTACTTGGGACTCCAAGTAAGACAGACCGATGATGGCTTGTCCATATCTCAGTCTAAGTACATAAGAAAGTTAATTAAGAAATATGGTCTGGAGAATGCCTCCAACATGAGAATTACAATGGGGTCAAGTATGCATGTAGGCAAAGATCAGGCAAGGAAACCTATTGATGAGTCTTTGTATAGAGGGATAATTGGCTCCCTTCTATACTTGACTGCTAGTAGGCCTGACATCATGTTTGCTACATGTGTCTGTACTAGGCATCATGCTTGCCCTAAAGAATCTCATTATTCTGCTGCAAAGAGAATTTTAAGATATCTTAAGGGGGCATCAGATCTTGGTCTATGGTGTTGGACCTTGCGACGCCCTTAGAGGGTGGGGGGGTGAATAAGGGTTCTTTTAATTTTTCTTAAAAATTAAGCAAAATTTATTAGATGAAAAACAACAATATAATTGAAGAGTGTAAATGTATAGTAGCTAAAAAAAATAATGATATATTTCAAAAGAGATAAAATGAATACAAATTGTCTCTATAGAGCTAGAGACAAAGGCTCATGAAATAATTAATTTTCTAGTATTTTCGACGGTTCTTCTACCAAGAACTGGTAGGATAAAGCGTATCTCTTTCTAGATCTTGCTACTAACCTCCCCTAGATCTAACCATGTTCTAGATGCTGCGTACAAGGCAACGATTTCTCCCTAAGTCACACAAGGACTCGGACGCCACTCACAAGGTGGCGATTCTATCCTAAGCCACACAAGGACCTAGACGCCACGCACAAAGCGGCAATTTCTCTACCAATTACAATGATGTTGAAGCAAAAATTGACCTCAACGGGAGTTCAAAAACAGCGGCGCAGCCAACACCTACTTCTTTCGAGCCCCGACACTCGGCTAGTTGCAAAGGACCTAAGACTGACCCAAAGCCTTAGCAGGGAGGTCCCACCTCACACCCAGAAGATCTTTGAGAGCTTCCCCTCCAAAGCAAAAAGCTAGGCTAGGAGCTCCTCAGAAAGCACTAGAGATTTGGAAGATAATGAGAGCTTGCTTTCTAAGGAGCCTTTATGGGTCTATTTATAGTTTTCTGAGTTGGATCTGCAAATAACCATACTACGTTGACCTGAAAATACCAGAATACCCCTGATTGGGTCTGCCAACAGCCAAACTCCGCTGTTCTGAGGAGTTATACACAGACCACTAAGGGAAAAATGGTAAAATTACTCGGGGTAGAAGAGTAAAAACACCCTTGGACATAAAATGTCAAAATGGCCTTTCTATATGGCGAGTGAAAGATATTGTCCCTAAGCACCTAGAGGGGGGGTGAATAGGTGACTTGAATCTTTTTAACTTTTTAGGCAGCAAACAGATAATATCACAGAATTATATCTAATTTAACACAGCACACATTCAACAATCACAGCAACTCAGCAATCACAGCAGACACAGAGTTTTATAGTGGTTCCCCAAGCTTTGGGTACATCCACTTTCCCCCTTCGCCTATCTAGCAGTGTACTAGATTCGGCCAAACTTCTCCACTATCTCAGAACCCAAATTGGTTCCTACACCTCAGGCCCAAGGCCCTACAACTCAGCTTTTCCACAAAGCCTACACTCAGCCACAAAGGCCTACACTCAGCCACAAAGGCCTACACTCAGCCACCAAGGCCTACACTCAGCCACCAAGGCCTACACTCAGAGATTTCACTCTCCTACCCTCAGCCTTTATAATTGCAGGCTTACAATCTCAGATCCAAAGGATCCTACAAGTTATAATGAATACAAAATGTATAAACTCAACAACTTAGACGAAAGAGAGATAAGTTGTGAGATTCTTGATGAGTTCTTGGAAGAACTCATCTGGACTCAATCTGACTTAGCTTTCTTCAAAGCTTCTTGAAAGTAAAACTCAATAAGATTGACTCCTTCTGCAGTTGATCCTTGATCTCTGCTTCTTAAGATTCAGACTAATCAGAAACCTTCTTCTCAGCTGGGTTCCAACAGCTGATTTCTTGGATGGAGCTCTCTCTCTCCAACTTCTTAGATCTTCACTTGATAGCTAGATCTTCTTTAAATCTGAACTTGGACTTGTGTTCTATCTCTTCAACAACTTGTTGATCAATCTCTTTTATAGACAGTATAAGCCTATTTATAGGCCTTCTTCATGGTAACCGGCTGGTCCGGTCCATAACTGAATTCTGACAACTCTGATAGGTGCTGTAGACCGGCTGGAATGGCAGCTGTCAAGTCATCCAGTCAGTTCTTGAAAATTCTGTAACTGTCTAGAAGTGTCGAGACTATCTGTCTTTAAGTGTCGACACTTATAGACCAAGTGTCGACACATGTTGTCTAAGTGTCGACACTAGTCTACAAGGTGTCGACACAACTCCTTGTGTTGTTGATTCTTTATCTCGACACTGCTTCTTCTTCATGTGTCGACACTGAAATTTAGTGTCGACACAAGTACTTGTACTTCAGTATCTTGCTGAATTCTTCTAAGTGTCGACACATCTCCTTTGTGTCGACACATCTTCATGTGTTGAAACTGTTAAGTGTCGACACTACTTCTTGGTGTCGACACATGTCTTCAGTGTTGATACTTGCTGAGTGTCGACACAGCTCCTTGTGTCGACACATTCTTCTTCTTGTTGAGACTTCAGCTGAGTGTCGACACATTCTCATAGTGTCAACACTTGTACTTAGAATAATTTGTTGAACTTTGCTGTTCTTTGCTAAGTGTCGACACAGCTCCTTGTGTCGACACTTTCTTCAAGTGTTGATTCTTCAGCTAAGTGTCGACACATTGTTCTGGGTGTCGACACTTACTTCCAGTGTTGACTCTTCTGCTAAGTGTCGACACATTGTTCTGGGTGTCGACACTTACTTCAAGTGTTGATTCTTCTGTTGAGTGTCGACACATTGTTCTGGGTGTCGACACTTGTACTTAGTCTCTGCAGACTTTTGCTGAGTGTCGACACAGCCTCCAAGTGTCGACACTTTCTGATGTAGACACAGCTTCACTGGGTGTCGACACAACTCTTAAGTGTCGACACAGCTTCACTGGCTTTTCTTCACTGAGTGTCGACACAGCTCCTTCTATTGACACTTTCTGTCTGGTGTCGACTCAGCATCCCTGGTGTCGACACAATGACTCCAAGTGTCGACACTGCTTGCCTGGGTGTCGACACAAGTCTTCTAAAGTGTCGACACTTTCCCTCTGGGTGTCGACACATGGACTTAGAAACTTTTCTTCTTTCCTGCAAATACTTAACCTGCACAAGGTAACTCAAAAGCACATCAAATACATTTTGATGTACATCATTGAGTTGGGTGAGGCTTCTTCAAATCAGGTACATTTAGACCAATGTACCCAACAATCTCCCCCTATTTGGAGAAGTCATAACCCTTAGTCAATGATATACACCATTCATAATAAAATTACACAATGATGTAAAGCAGGATTATATATAGCAGGGTAAACATAAACATGTATCAATCACACATGTATACATCATCATCACAGAACAATTTATGAAACAAATTTATTACACAACAAATTTATCACACAAAACATTGTTCCAATACTTTGTCATATACAAAATTCTAAATTTTACAGAATGTTTTATATCAAAAGAATACATAGTAAACTTAAGAAATTTTCTAAATCTATTTCTGTTCTGGCTCCTTAATCACTATGCCTTTTCCAGCTTGAACTTTAGCTTGAACAGGAGCTTCAGTAACTTCAGCATCAGCAGGCTTCTTGCCTTTCAGATCTTTCTTCTTAAGCTCTTCTGCTTTAATCTTCTGCCTTTCAAAATAATGGTATGGCTTTGAAAAGTACTTGCTAGGCTCCAGAGCTGTAGGAGGTAGCTTTCCCATCTTGGCCTTCCTTCTATGTTGAACTATGGCCTCCTGCCTTGATTCATGTTTCCTCCATTCAGTTTCAGAGAACCACTTATTCCTATCTTGAATGTTATCTTTGGCAGCTTTCCAGGCAGTCAAAATGATATTTCTTGAGGTAGGGCTCCACTGTTCAAAGTCGGGCCTTTGTTCAGCTTGTTCCCTAAACCTCTTCTTAGACAATCTAGTCTCTTCTTCTTTCTGTAGAGCTTCTTCTTCTTTCTGAAGAGCTGCTTGCATAACTTCAGATATAGGTTGAACAACTTTCTCAAGAATGACATTGGACTTCCCTTCAGTTGGGTTATACATGTGATGAATATCAGCTTGCACCATTTCAAAATCTGGAGGAGGATAGATAACTTGAGCCACTTCTGGTTGCTCTCCTCCTAAATATACAGGATGAATTCCAGATTCAGCAACATTGTCATCATCACAAAGAGGAGGATAGCCCAGTGTAGCTCTGATGGAATTAGATATCCATTTGGCATGATCAGAGCTAGCTTTGACTAAAACTCTCTCCCCCTTTATGACTTCTCTAGCCATGTGATCTCTGACATCATCCTTCTGAAATCTGATTTGATTATCCAAGTATCTGACTCCATCTTTAAAGAAAGGTTTGAGCTTATTAAGTTGTTCAGATATGGCCTTCTGGGAGTCTTGAATGGCAGTCTTAACAGCAGATATGCTCTCTTGCAGTGCTTTGTCAAAATCTGCTTTAGCAATAGCAGTAGAAGTAGAAGGTCCAGCACCTATGTTCTGTAATTCTGTGACAATTACATTATGAGAGGCTATCAGATTGTCATTCATCCTTATTTGGTTTTTAAGTACATATCCTTGCTTCAGGGCTATGTCATCAACTTGAGCCTTAATCTTTTCTTGGTGTGTAGCTAAGTACACTACTGCATTCCCCCCTTTGTGAAAGCAGTCTGTCATCTCCTTCTTGTTAAGATTCATTTCAAATCTTATTGATTTAATGTCCTGGGCTAGATCAAATTGGAGTGATTTGTGCCCTTCATCAACATACTTTTCAATGGCCTGCCTTTGCTCATCCAACTTGACTTGCATTGCAACCATTAAAGAACTATAATCAACTGATGGTGCTTGCTGAACTATAGGATGTGGTGCTATAGATTGGAGAGCCTTCTTGTAACTTTGACACCTTCTCTTGAATACATAAAGTTTCTGTTTCTTTGCCCTTGCAGCCTCCTCATCTTCAGATGCTGAGGAGCTAGCAATTTCAACTCTCTCCTTAGGGCTTGGGGGCCTCTCAGTCTGCACATCTGGTGCCTTCTCAGTTTCTTTTCTTGTAGGCTCTTCAAGAATTACAACTTGCTCCCCCTGAACTGGAGCATTCTCCTCTTCAGCAGCAGTTTCCTTATCAAAATCTTCTTGATCTAGATTTAGAAATAAATCTTCCATGGTGTATTCTTGTTGAGAATGAGCAGGAGAAAGTCTTGGCTCTTCAACCACTGAATCAGGAACTATTGGAGCTGCAATAGATGTGTCTTCCAAGACAGCATCTGGGACTTGGTTATCCAGCTGAGTTTGCTGATGAACATCAGACAAATCAGTATCTTCCATAGGAAATTCTAAAGTATTGAGTTCAGTGATTACCTCTAGGATAATGCTGGTTGCTTGTTCACTTTTCAGTGTAGTGGGTTCATCTACAACTGGAAGCTCCCCCTGGCTTTGATCCTTGTGTATGGGGCTAGCTTGAGGTAGCTCCCCCTGGATCTCAGCATCATCTTGAGGAGCTGGAGACTTCACAGCAGGCTCTTCCTCATTCTCATCTGGAGTGAAGACAACCTGTTCTTCACTATCTGAGCTGCTAGTGGACTCTTGAGCCACTGGGGCAATTTTCCTTTTCTTCTTTAGTGGAATCTACTTCTCAGAAACTATCTTCTCAGGGGTTGGCATCTCCTTAGTCAACACCCTGTCCCATCTAGAGAACAACCTCATGTCCATTTTTCTCATGTGATTTATTTTACTTCCAGCAGCTTGTTGCATAACCTCTGGTATGGTACCAGCTAGGTATAGACTTAAAATCCTGCCCAGGTTGGGCTTCTTCAAGCTTTCTTTGATTTTCTCAAACACTATAACTGACCAGTCTGTGTTTAGAGTGAAGATAATCCTGGTCATAACATTGAACATAGAGGCAGATATCCGATCATGCCTTCCTGGCTTACTGAGAATTACTTTTCCAACAATCTCAGACATGAATTTGCCTTGGCTGTTCATGCCTTTCCTGTTAAACACAGATCCTATCTTCATCTTAGAATCTAGTCCACACCAGGTTAGAGCTTCCCTGGTCTTTGATGCTGTAACCTCATCTTCCTCTTTAGTTCTTGGTAGCTGTAGAATCTTCCTCAGACTTTTAGGTGATACTTTCACCTTCTCACCATGAACCCTGGATTTGATTTTGAATCCAGTTTCGTCTATCTTAGCTCCATTGAGGAATTCTAGTACCTCTTTCTTCCAGATTTTTGTCGGTTCTGAAATAAGATATTCTAACCCTGAATCTGCTACTAGGGTTACTACTGTCTTGATTTCTTGATCGGCATCCTCAAAAGCATTCCGCACCAGCTCGTATCCTTCGTTGACGTTCTCCTCTAGCTTAGGCTCCATTAGGGTTTGTAGAATTTGTCTTGAGAGAAGAGAGGTGTCGACACAGAAGTTTGGTCTCGAAACTTTGAAAGCGTGTCGACAGACTAAGGCAAAACCCTATTTATACCTTTCTAATTTTGAAGATGAACAGGCGGGACAGCTAACTTAAATTGTGTCGACACTGGCAATAAGTGTCGACACTGACTTATAATGTCTCGACACATATGTGTCGACACAAGTTTAGTCAACAGATTATATGTGTCGACACTTATTTATGTGTCGACACCACTCTACTCGACATTTAGTCGAGACTTTACTTAGAAAATACTGAGTAAACACTAAGTGTCGACATTACCTTGTTTGTGTCGACACCTACTTGTCATGTGTCGACACTATTATTCTGAAGTGTCGACACCAACTTCCTAGATGTGTCGACACCTTTTCCCTGAAGTGTCGACACCTACTATCCTGTGTCGACACAGAAATCTCTATGTGTCGACACCTTTTTACTTAGCCAATTTCAATTCTGTAAACTTACTCTAAGTTTATCATTCCTAGTTCAATTTTAAATCTATTGAACTTAGCTTCTTCTAGGGGCTTAGTATACATATCAGCTAATTGATTATCAGTTCTAACATATTCAAGTAAAATATCTTCTCTTTCTACATGCTCCCTAAGAAAATGATATTTAATTTCAATATGTTTTGTTCTACTATGGGATACAGGATTATTAGCTATTGAAATAGCACTAGTAGAATCACAAAAGAGTGGAGTTCTACTTACCTAAATTCCATAGTCCTCTAGCTGATGTTGTATCCACAGAAGTTGAGCATAGCAACTTCCTACAGCCACATACTCTGACTCTGCAGTGGAGATAGCCACACTTATTTGTTTTTTGCTACTCCAAGAAATCAGTCTCCCACCTAGGAATTGACAGGTTCCAGTAGTGCTTTTTCTATCTTCTTTGCATCCTGCAAAGTCTGCATCTGAATAACCTGTTAGATCAAAATCCCCATTCCTAGGGTACCAGAGGCCTAGATAAGGAGTGCCCTTTAGATATCTCAATATTCTCTTGACTGCTGTCAAATGAGACTCTTTAGGGCAGGCTTGATACCTTGCACAGACACATGTAGCATACATGATATCTGGTCTACTTGCAGTCAAGTATAATAGGGAGCCAACTATCTCTCTATACAAGGTTTCATCTACAAGTTTCCCTGCATAATCCTTGCTAAGAGACATACTTGACCCCATAGGAGTCTTCATGGTGCTGGATGAATCTATACCATACTTCCTTATGAGTTCTAGGGTGAACTTGGACTGGCATATGGATAAACCACTCTCAGTCTGTCTTACTTGGAGACCCAAGAAGAACTTTAGCTCTCCCATACTACTCATCTCAAATTGACTTTGCATTAGCTTTGCAAACTTTTTGCAAAGGCTACTTTCAGTAGACCCAAATATAATGTCATCTACATATATTTGGACTAGTATTACTTTGCCTCTAGATTCCCTAAGGAATAGAGTCTTATCTATTTTCCCCCTTGAGAACTTGTTCTCAATGAGAAAACTAGATAGGGTTTCATACCAAGCCCCAGGGGCTTGCTTTAACCCATATAATGCTTTCCTAAGTCTATAGACATGATTAGGTAAAGTAGAATCAACAAAACCTGAGGGTTGTTCCACATAGACTTCATCTTTAAGGTTACCATTTAGAAATGCTGACTTGACATCCATTTGGTAAACTTTGAATCCTTGATAGGTTGCATAGGCCAGGAACATTCTTATGGCTTCCAGTCTGGCTACTGGAGCAAAGGTTTGATCAAAATCAATAACTTCTTCCTGCCTATATCCTTTAGCAACCAATCTTGCTTTATTCTTAATGATGACACCTTGTTCATCCAACTTATTCCTGTAGATCCACTTGGTTCCTATTATATTGTGGTCTTTTAGGTTTAGGAACCAGTTCCCAGACCTTGCACCTATTGAACTGATTCAGCTCTTCTTGCATTGCTTCAGTCCATTGTGGATCTAGAATGGCTTCTTCAAACCTCTTTGGTTCAACTTGAGATAGAAAACTGGAGTAGATTGCTGCATTCAGATTTCTGCTCCTTGTTTGTACCCCTTGTCTTGGATCTCCAATAATCTGCTCTACTGGATGATCTCTAAGATGCCTATTGGCTGGAGGCATCCTGACTTCTGGTTGAACCTCTTCAGTTTCATCATCTTGCTGTACTCCTTGTACTTCTTCTGCATTTGGTATATGTACTTCTCCCCCTGGACAGCAGCCACTATCTTCTTCTATAGTGAGCTTGTCCATCTTCTTTGTTAAACCTGTGGGGCTGCATACACTACTAGACAACTCATTGTTAATAAGTTTAGTCTCATCAAATACTACATGTACAGTTTCTTCTACAACTTGAGTTGACAAGTTGTAGACTCTATAAGCCTTACTGTTGTTGCTGTACCCAACAAAAATTCCCTCTTGGGACTTGGCCGCAAACTTAGTTAAGTAAGACTTTCCATTGTTAAGTATGAAGCATTTGCAACCAAAGATCCTGAAGTAGGATAGGTTTGGTTTCCTGCCTTTCACAACCTCATAGGGGGTCTTGTTGAGACTTTTAGTTATGGTAGCCCTATTGATAACATGGCATGCAGTATTTACTGCTTCAGCCCAGAAGTATTCTGTTAGTGATGTATCACTTAATAGGGTCCTACCAGCCTCAATCAAGGTTCTATTTTTCCTCTCAGCAATGCCATTTTGCTGAGGTGTTCTAGGTGAAGAAAATTCTTGAAATATCCCAAAGTCTTCACATAGTTTTGTTATGCTATCAGACTGAAACTCAGTACCATGGTCACTTCTTATTTTGACCACTGTACTATTTAGTTCATTCTGAATTTGCTTGACAAAGCTATAGAAGACATTAGGTGTTTCAGATTTCTGTCTTAAGAACAACACCCAGGAAAACCTTGAGTAGTCATCTACAACTACAAAGGTATAGACCTTCCTACCTAGGCTGTGAACAGGCATTGGACCAAAGAGATCCATATGCAAGAGGTATAAACACCTCACAGCATCTTTGTTTTCTATGCTTCTAAAGGTGGATCTAGTCTGCTTGCCCTTTTGACAAGCTGAGCAAATACCATCTTTAACACACTTAACTTGAGGACCATTCCTCACTAACTCTTTGCTAAAGAGTTTGCCAATTGTCTTGTAGTTTAGATGAGCTAGCCTCTTGTGCCATTTGACACAATGAGAGACTGTCTCATCAGCTACAAGACACACTTGAGAACCATTGGTCTCACACATAATGTCTAGGCAGTAGACATTCCTCTTTCTATAGCTAGTCAAAATGATCTCTTGATCATTTGACCTCTTGATATGACAACCATCCTTAACAAATGAGATGTCATACCCTACATCACTTAATTGACTTATACTTATTAGGTTGTGTTTCAACCCTTTAATATAAGCCACTTGAGTAATGGTAACTAAGTTACTAGAAATGTTACCAAATCCTTTGATGATTCCTTTTTCAGAACCACCAAAGGTGACTTTTGGACCATCTTTGATTGGAATGTAGTCCTTTAGTAGTCCCCTAGTTCCAGTCATATGTCTAGAACATCCACTGTCCAAGTACCATATTGGGGCATGGCAACTTGGACTCACCTACAAAACAGATTAATGAACCTTAGAACCCAAAGTATTCTTGGGTCCTTGGTATTTGTTAGTTTGCATCTTGACAAAGCTACCTGCAGGCTTTCCTACAGGCAGATTGCTACTCACTTTGGCACTAGCATTGTGCCAACAGTCCATTGCAAAGTGGCCAATCTTGCCACAGCACCAACACTCAAACTTATTGTACCTTTGCTTAGGTACTCTCTTTGCTGTCTTATCTACAGCTGGCTTGTTGAGTGTTGGGGCTTTGCCCTTGGACTTGGACTTGGACTGAACAGTCCTTGCAGGTCTTATAAAACCAAGTCCAGCTTTACCTTTTTGATGAACAAATTCATCAATCAAAGGTAGAACTGACTTAGGTTTAGAAAACCAAGCAACTAAGTCCTTCTCCTTCTGAAGATTCATCTCCAGACTCTTGATTTGATCATTCTTAAATGATATAGTTCCCATTTGAATCACAGTTATGTGCTTCAATCTGGCTATCTCATTAAGCTTTTGATCAAAAGACTTCTCAAACTCAGTTGCAGCAGCTTTAAGAATAGCAATTTCCTTTGCCTGATTTTTGGCTAGGGACTTGCTCTTCTTGTAAGCTTGCAACAGAACCTTATATTCATCTATCAGCTGATGAATATCTTCTTCAGACTCAGATACACTCTCATCACTTGATGAAGATGAATCTGATTCTGTACTGGCACAAGAAACTGAACTGGAAGTTGAACTTTGTACCTTACTGGGTCCTGGCTGCTCCAGGATTTTGTCACTTTCAGTCAATGCCATTAGTCCTTGGCACTGACAGTCTTCTTGTTCATATATAGACTCCATAATCTGCATGAACTCTTCTTCTTCTTCTTCAGCAAACAGCCCTATGTATGCCTCAGCATCTGACTCAGTTTCTGAAGAAGAAATATCTGACAGAGTCTTCTCCTTTTTGGCAACAAATGACTTTTCTTTCTTGCCTTTGAAATGAGTCTTCTTCTTGTCACTAGACTCCTTTCTCTTCTCTGGACAATTTGCTATCACATGACCTTGTCTATTACAGCAATAGCACACAATTTTTGATAGTGTAGCCTTGCTAGACTTTGACTTTTTCTTGTCTTTCTTTGAAGACCTCTTTTGCTGATAAGAATCTTCCTTTCCCTGTGATGTAGAAGGCCTTGTCCTCCACTATTTCTTCTTCAAGAACTTCTGAAAATGTCTAGTAAAGGCAGCAAAGTCCTCATCACTTTCACTGCTCTCAGACTTTGTACTAGCTGACTCATCTGACTCAGATTCAGCAACCTTTGGAGGTGGAGTAGGTGACTTACATCTGTACCTACTGGGGGCTTCTGTCTTGAAAGCTACTGTTCTTCCCTTATGTTCATTTCTTGTTGATTTCTCCTCCTCTTTCCTCACTGTCAACTGCATTTCATATGACAACAATTTGCCAAACAGTGTAGGTGGAGGAATTTCTCCCAACTTAGCCATTTCTCTAATGACACAGATCTTGGTGTCCCAATCTTTAGTTAGGGACCTTAGAAACTTGTCATTGAGTTCATAATTACTGAACTCTCTTCCATAAGACATGAGTTCATTCACTATCCTATAGAACTTCTTATAGCACTAAGTTATGCTATCACCCTTTCCTTGTCTAAAACTTTCATACTCTTGATTTAGCAAGGATTTTCTATCTTGCCTAACTTCTTCAGAACCTTCCATATACACAATAAGGGTGTCCCACATCTCTTTGGCTGTCTTACAGTGTATTAGATTCTGAAAAGTTGCATCATCTATGGCACTCACTATAATGTTCTGAGCCCTTTTGTCCATGGTGGCTAGGACAATCTCATCCTTTGTCATTTCAGAGAAATCCTTTGGTGTTCTCTGATTTGCATCTAGAACTGATATCTTCATGGGCACATATGGCCCTTCCTTTACTGTGATATAAATTCTAGGGTCTGAGGCCTCCATAAACAGCCTTACCCTTTCCTTCCAGATCCCAAAGATTTCCTTTCTGCATATAGGTAATTTCATGGATCCCAATTCCTTGTGATTATCTGTGGAACTCATGGTTCTTGATTTTCTTGAATCTGTAATTTGACTTAGACTGAAACTGCCAATCAGGATCTCCTCAGACTGTTAGTCCTTTTTGAGGAACCTCCCTCTGATACCACTTGAAAGATATTGTCCCTAAGCACCTAGAGGGGGGGGGGGTGAATAGGTGACTTGAATCTTTTTAACTTTTTAGGCAGCAAACAGATAATATCACAGAATTATATCTAATTTAACACAACACACATTCAGCAATCACAGCAACTCAGCAATCACAGCAGACACAGACTTTTATAGTGGTTCCCCAAGCTTTGGGTACATCCACTTTCCCCCTTCGCCTATATAGCAGTGTACTAGATTCGGCCAAACTTCTTCACTATCTCAGAACCCAAACTGGTTCCTACACCTCAGGCCCAAGGCCCTACAACTCAGCTTTTCCACAAAGCCTACACTCAGCCACAAAGGCCTACACTCAGCCACAAAGGCCTACACTCAGCCACCAAGGCCTACACTCAGCCACCAAGGCCTACACTCAGAGATTTCACTCTCCTACCCTCAGCCTTTATAATTGCAGGATTACAATCTCAGATCCAAAGGATCCTACAAGTTATAATGAATACAAAATGTATAAACTCAACAACTTAGATGAAAGAGAGATAAGTTGTGAGATTCTTGATGAGTTCTTGGAAGAACTCAGCTGGACTCAATCTGATTTAGCTTTCTTCAAAGCTTCTTGAAAGTAGAACTCAATAAGATTGACTCCTTCTGCAGTTGATCCTTGATCTCTGCTTCTTAAGATTCAGACTAATCTGAAACCTTCTTCTCAGCTGGGTTCCAACAGCTGATTTCTTGGATGGAGCTCTCTCTCTCCAACTTCTTAGATCTTCACTTGATAGCTAGATCTTCTTTAAATCTGAACTTGGACTTGTGTTCTATCTCTTCAACAACTTGTTGATCAATCTCTTCTGTAGAGAGTATAAGCCTATTTATAGGCCTTCTTCATGGTAACCGGCTGGTCCGGTCCATAACTGAATTCTGACAACTCTGACAGGTGCTGTAGACCTGCTGGAATGGCAGCTGTCAAGTCATCCAGTCAGTTCTTGAAAATTCTGTAACTGTCTAGAAGTGTGGAGACTATCTGTCTTTAAGTGTCGACACTTATAGACCAAGTGTCGACACATGTTGTCTAAGTGTCGACACTAGTCTACAAGGTGTCGACACAACTCCTTGTGTTGTTGATTCTTTATCTCGACACTGCTTCTTCTTCATGTGTCGACACTGAAATTTAGTGTCGACACAAGTACTTGTACTTCAGTATCTTGCTAAATTCTTCTAAGTGTCGACACATCTCCTTTGTGTCGACACATCTTCATGTGTTGAAACTGTTAAGTGTCGACACTACTTCTTGGTGTCGACACATGTCTTCAGTGTTGATACTTGCTGAGTGTCGACACAGCTCCTTGTGTCGACACATTCTTCTTCTTGTTGAGACTTCAGCTGAGTGTCGACATATTTCCATAGTGTCGACACTTGTACTTAGAATAATTTGTTGAACTTTGCTGTTCTTTGCTAAGTGTCGACACAGCTCCTTGTGTCGACACTTTCTTCAAGTGTTGAGTCTTCAGCTAAATGTCGGCACATTGTTCTGGGTGTCGACACTTACTTCCAGTGTTGACTCTTCTGCTAAGTGTCGACACATTGTTCTGGGTGTCGACACTTACTTCAAGTGTTGATTCTTCTGTTGAGTGTCGACACATTGTTCTGGGTGTCGACACTTGTACTTAGTCTCTGCAGACTTTTGATGAGTGTCGACACAGCCTCCAAGTGTCGACACTTTCTGATGTAGACACAGCTTCACTGGGTGTCGACACAACTGTTAAGTGTCGACACAGCTTCACTGGCTTTTCTTCACTGAGTGTCGACACAGCTCCTTGTGTCGACACTTTCTGTCTGGTGTCGACTCAGCATCCTTGGTGTCGACACAATGACTCCAAGTGTCGACACTGCTTGCCTGGGTGTCGACACAAGTCTTCTAAACTGTCGACACTTTCCCTCTGGGTGTCGACACATGGACTTAGAAACTTTTCTTCTTTCCTGCAAATACTTAACCTGCACAAGGTAACTCAAAAGCACATCAAATATATTTTGATGTACATCATTGAGTTGGGTGAAGCTTCTTCAAATCAGGTACATTTAGACCAATGTACCCAACAGCGAGTGGGGGAGAAACTATTGGCGAGACGAACCTTCCTCCCGTCTCGCCTACTTTAGACACCGTGAGTCATTCTCGCGGCCAAAGGCCTTCTCGCGCCCTTAGTAGGGGCGTCTCGCCTACTTTAGACTCCGTGAGTACTTCTCGCAGCCAAAGTCCTTCTCGAGCCCTTAGGATGGGCGTCTCGCCTACTATAGGGACCTCTTATCTCACCAACTGCGAGTGGACCACAAGATCACACTCGCCCATCAATTCCACTCGCCCTGCCTCATCTATCTCGCTCTTTTGAGGTCCTCTCGCGAGCCCGAGGTTGTACACAATGCTCGCTCTTTTCGAGATTAATCTAAGCTCAGAAAGAACATCCAACCGAGGCTTGCTCTTAATACGTATTTATCGACATATTTATGAGAGAATCTTCTGAGTCCCCTCATGGAAACCTATAAATATGGGATTCATATCTCGAATGGAGGTTGCCCCTTTGAATATCCCCTCCTTCCTTGCAGCACTGTCCATCATGTCTCACAGCCAGAGCTTTCGCGAGCGCCTTGCCAAAGTGCGCTGACAGAACAATGCCACCGTGCCTGCTTATACCTCAACCCTAGTTCGCCCCCTTCCTTCTATTCCATCCTCTCCCTCTCGCCTGAAGGGGGTAAAAAATAATGGCCCCTCTTCCCCTATCGAGGGGCCTTCTCGCGTGGTGCTGGAGACCTGCCCCACCCCTCCTCCCGTATCTCCAAAAGTGAAAGGGGTGAGCTCTCGCTTCTATCCTTATTACTCCTTCAATATTTGTATCTGCTTTCATAAAGGTTCCTCTACAGGGAGCTCCCGCGGCTATACATATACTGGAAAGCCCGCGAGATGACTTTGTCAGCCATCGCGAAGATTTCGACTCGCAGTTACCTTCCACTCCTCTATTTACTCCTCCCTGCGAGAGGACAGACGTTCCCTCCCAGGCTGCCGGGACCTCCCATCCCCCTGGTAAGGAATCCATCCTCTCGCTTCTCTGTCCCACTCACTACTCCCATACACTCCTACAGGAGCCACTCTCACCCTGCTCCTTTACTTCTTCCGTAGGCGCCTAGACCGACTCGCCTGCTGAGGAGCACCCTGGGCAATCTGTCGTCCCGCCTCTACCTCCTCTTGACGGGATTGAAGATTTTCTTGGCGACCCTGTGAACCCGGTGGAAATGAGGCGCAAGACTGCCAAGCTATTTAGGAAGCACGCGCGCATTATGGACTCGCTGGCGCTGGATAGCAGGAGGCGGATCGACGCATCGAATGGTTGTAGAACGAATGCGCTCATCTATCCTCCGAGGCTAATGTTGAGTTAGATGTTGATGGTACCAACCCTGACGCCATCATCAATGAGACTGACATGCAGCTCCGTCTTGCGCGCCGCAGTCTTGAGTCCGTTCGCGCCTTCCACTCGCGCAGTAGACCTCCCTGCACGGGAGCTCGCGGTGGTCGCTGGCAATGGCACCCGTACTGAAGGCCGTCCATCTCGCTCCTTCTCTTCTATTTTCCCTGAATGATGTAATAATCAAATAATGTTGCGTGTTGCTTGCTGTCTCGCTGGTATTCTTAGAACTTGATATCCGCTGATTATGGGACGGTATAATATATGTTTTTTTATTGCTGGTTTAAATACTCTTTAATTTCTTTTAATCACTGTCTCATGATTGTGACTTACCACGCTAATCGAGGTTTTTTAGGAGAGAGAGTGTAAAACAGCGGTCGACCCTCCCTCTCCCTCTGTACCTTTTCCCGCGCATTAATCATTTCACCATATTTGCTATAAATATCCCGACCCTAGATAAGATGGATATCCACGTCTATTACTCCTGCTGCCCAAGTTCTTGATTCCTTGCTTTAGCCGTCTCGCTGATTCTTCTTGCATTTCTCTCCCGACCCTTTCGCCGGTCTTCTTTGTCACTCCATTCTCTCCCCTTCTCGCCTAAAGCCGTCTCACCAACACCATCTCGCCAAGGATGGGAAAGAAGAGAGTTGAGGAAGTCGAGGGGCTCAGCTGCTGCGGGAAGTGGTTCACTGACCACGACTTCCCGCTTGGCAGTCTTCTTGAAGAAGACTACCGCGGGTTCATCCGCGAGTACCTGGCGGAAGGGATCGACTCGCGGCCTCCCAAAGTTGGCAAGTACATCAACACTTACTACCAGGGAGAGCTCTCTTTCCCCATCTCGCACTTTGAGACGGGGTTGAGGCTGCCTCTATGGCCTGAGGTAAAACAAGTTTTCAAATACTTCGGCGTCGTCCCGGCGCAGTTCAACCCGAATGCTATTTTGGTGTTGATCGCCTTTGCCTGCTATATGCGCCGGGAGTGCATCGAGTTCAGCTTGACGGTCTCCGCAAGCTCTTTATCTACCATGCCAACGCTGATGGCGTCTCGTACTTCAACGGCCAAGGGCTCAAGGTGTGCAAGACGCCCAACAAAAATAACCACTTGCTCACGCGGTTCATCTTCATCCGCGGCGACCGTGGTTACTTCGGGGGCATCCCGCTCGCGCCGGTGTCTCCCCCAGAATGCTTCTATGCCACCTCGTAGGTCAGCGACCCAGAGAAGCTGCTGTATGAATATTTTGTCGGCAAGAACTTCGAGGTCAACTACCTATGGCGAGGCCTCGACTCGCTGCCTCCGGTACTCCCTGGTGAAGGTACTCTCTCTTTTCTGTCTCGCTGTGTCTGATTGCTTATCCGTCTTGCCTTATTACCGCCTTTGTTTGTCTTTCAGGGGAGCGAGTAGTGCCAGGCAATCCTCCATACAAGAGTAAGATCCACCCTTCCAAGGGCCTTGAGCTCGCCAACGTGGCAGCTGAGGCGGCGAGAGAGTCCCTGACTCCTGCCCCTATCAAGAGGCCTCCAGGCGACATGGTGCCCTCTCGCTCCAGCCCTACAAAGAGAATGAAGAAGGTTGTGGTGGTCTCCAAGGGGAAGAAGAAGGCAACCCCAAAGGAGAAGGAGACAGTGGTGTCGCTGAACCCCATCTCTTTGGGGTCACAATTGCCCCGCTCGCCTCGCCAACAGGCCGTCTCTCCTGCTCGTCAACAGGCCGTCTCACCTACTCGCGAGACGACATTCCCTAATCAACCTGCTGTCGCCTCCAATCAACCAGCCGCTGTCATCAATCAGTGAGCTGCAACTACCTCTCGAGAAGGAACTTCCTTCAGCCGTCCCGCCCCAAATTCCCCCATGAATTATAACTTGGGCCCCACTGTTTCTAATGTAGTTGGGGACCCTGTTCTGTTGTGGTGGCGGTATGCCAACTGCGTCTCCATTTCTACCCTCCTTCCCCCTTGGAAGGAGTAGGAGGAGCCCACCAGCCATGCCTTTGCCGTGGGATATGGCATCTGCGGTGGTCTCGACGCAGTCTCCCCTGAGAGCGAGTCTACGCGAGACCTCGTTATGAAGTCCTCCCATATCCAGATGCGGGCTTTGGAGTTCTCGCACCACGCCGCATGCTGTTTGATATATATCAAAAAAACATGGTCAGAGAGCGAGACAAGCCTTGCGGCGGAGCGGGAGCGGTCAGAAGATCTCGCCAAGAGGTTGTTTGATGCCGAGAGCCTCCTCGCCAAAGCCCAAGGTGGAGTGGTAAAGCGCTATCCTTAACCTTATTCTTTTTCTTTAGGAGCTGCCAACTAAAAACCTGACATCACGTAGGATGCCGAGACGGCGGAGCAGCTGCGCTCGCGAGCAACGGCCCTGGAGGAGGAGGTCAAGGACTTAAAAGCACAGAATACTTGCCTCCAGGCTGACGTCGCGTCATCGTCTCACCGCGAGTCCTTTCGGACAACTCCGCCGCACTATTCTTTTGACGAGGTCGAGGAGCAGTGCCGAGATGCTGACATCAGGGCCATGGAGCTAATCTTGAAGATGATGAAGGACCTAGGGGTTGTGAAGGATGATTCAAAAACGGTGACTGTTCGCGACCTGGTTCCCTAGCTCTTTGGCGAGGAGAGCGAGGATTCTTCATCCGGTGAGAAGGAATGACGCGCCACCTCCACGATCCAGAATCCCTCTCTCCTCTTCCCTCTGCTGCTGCTTGTAAAATTAAGACAAATCTTTCTTGAGCCTTTTTGTGATACATAATGATGATCAAAAGTACATGTTTGTTGTTTTGCACTTTATTATGCGAAATGAATTTCTGGTTTGCCTCGGCCTGCGAGACGGTGCTACCCATCCGTCTCGTAGCCTTGCCCTTATTCTTTATTTTGTTTTACTTTGCTTATTGCGAGACATTCCTCTGATGTGCTTACGCATGCAAGATGATGCTACTTCTTGTCTCGCGGCCTTGCCGAAGAGTAAGCCCTGGTTGTGGGTTGTCACTTCCTTTACCATTGCGTGAGATTCAAACGGCGCAACCTTCTTGGCTCTCCTTAGGGTACTCCCGACGCGAGTGACTCTTGGTTATGCAATCTGCCCTCTATTAGAGCGAGCATTTTGCCTCGCGCGAGTGCCCACTGGACAAGCAAGAACATTCTTGTAATTGCCAGCTGCGGGTGCCCCCACTCGCACTACTTTAAATTTTTGCCATAGTTTATTTCTTTTCTTCTATGTTTAAGCTGGGATGTTGTTTTAAGAAGCCTTTCCCAACCATTCTGTCTCAAGTGAGTTTACCGCCTTGCTAGCTTGGTGAGCCCGGGCAACAAGTCCACCGGGGATGGGCCGAGCTCTAAGTGGTGTAGAATTTCCCAGGTTTAGACCTGTTCCCAAGAAATTTGGACCCAACCTTCAAGAACCAGACCTCTCCACCACAGGTGAGCCTTCGGACCTGCCAGCTAATGAGAGCCTGCACAGCGGGTCTACCTGGGGCCGAGCCGCGCTCGGGGTAGTGTAGAACCAAGAACCAAGAACCTGACCTCTCCCCCATAGGCGAGCCTTTGGACTTGCCAGCTAGATGAGATCCTGCGCAGCACGTCTACCTGGGGCCGAGCCTAGCTCGGGGTAGTGCAGAACCAAGAACCAAGAACCTGACCTCTCCCCTACAGGAGAGCCTTCGGACCTGCCAGCTAGATGAGATCCTGCGCAGCGGGTCCTCCTGGGGCCGAGCCTAGCTCGGGGTAGTACAGAACCAAGAACCAAGAACCTGAACTCTCCCACACAGGCGAGCCATCGGACCTGCCAGCTAGATGAGAGCCTGCGCAGTGGGTCTACCTGGGGCCGAGCCTAGCTCGGGGTGTTGATGAAGTTTCCACAAACAAGACCTATCCCCCACAGGCGAGCCTTCGGACCTGCCAGCTAGATGATAGCTTATGCAGTGGGTCTACCTGGGGTCGAGTCTAGCTCGGGGTGTCGATCAAGTTTCCACAAACAAGACCTATCCCCCACTGGTGAGCCTTCGGACCTACCAGCTAGATGAGAGCCTGCACAGCGGGTTTACCTGGGGCCGAGCCTAGCTCGGGGTGTCGATGAAGTTTCCACAAACAAGACCTATCCCCAACAGGCGAGCCTTCGGACCTGCCAGCTAGATGAGAACCTGCGCAACGGGTCTACCTGGGGCCGAGCCTAGCTTGGGGTGTCGATGAAGTTTCCACAAATAAGACCTATCCCCCACAGGCGAACCTTCGGACCTGCCAGCTAGATGAGAGCCTTCGCAGCAGGTCTACTTGGGGTCGAGCCTAGCCCGGGGTGTCGATGAAGTTTCCACAAACAATACCTATCCCCCACAGGAGAGCCTTCGGACCTGCCAGCTAGATGAGAGCCTGCGCAGCGGGTCTACCTGGGGCCTAGCCTAGCTCGGGGTGTCGATGAAGTTTCCATAAACAAGACCTATCCCCCACAGGCGAGCCTTCAGACCTACCAGCTAGATGAGAGCCTGCGCAACAGGTCTACCTGGGGCCGAGCATAGCTCGGGGTGTCGATGAAGTTTCCACAAACAATACCTATCCCCCACATGCGAGCCTTCGGACCTGCCAGCTAGATGAGAGCCTGCGCAGTGGGTCTAGCTGGGGCCGAGCCTAGCTCGGGGTGTCGATAAAGTTTCCACAAACAAGACCTATCCCCCATAGGTGAGCCTTTAGACCTGTATACTAGATGAGAGCCTGCGCAGCGGGTCTACCTGGGGCCGAGCCTAGCTCGGGGTGTCGATGAAGTTTCCACAAACAAGACCTATCCCCCACAGGCGAGCCTTCGGACCTGCCAGCTAGATGCGAGCCTACGCATTGGGTCTACCTGGGGCTGAGCCTAGCTTGGGGTGTCGATGAAGTTTCCACAAACAAGACCTATCCCGCACAGGTGAGCCTTCGGACCTGACAGCTAGATGAGAGCCTGTGCAGCGGTCTACCTGGGGCCGAGCATAGCTCGGGGTGTCGATGAAGTTTCCACAAACAAGACGTATCCCCCACATGCGAGACTTCAGACCTGCTAGCTAGATGAGAGCCTGCGCAGTGGGTCTACCTGGGGCCGAGCCTAACTCGGGGTGTCGATGAAGTTTCCACAAACAAGACCTTTCCACCACAGGCGATCCTTCAGACCTTCCAGCTAGATGAGAGCCTACATAGCGGGTCTACCTGGGGCCGAGCCTAGCTCGGGGCATCGAAGAAGTTTCCATAAACAAGACCTATCCCGCACATGCGAGCCTTCGGACCTGCCAGCTAGATGAGAGCCTGCGCAGCAGGTCTACCTGGGGTCGAGCCTAGCTCGGAGTGTCGATGAAGTTTCCACAAACAATACCTATCCTCCACAGGCGAGCCTTCGGACCTGCCAGCTATATGAGAGCCTGCGCTGCGGGTCTACTTGGGGCCGAGCCTAGCTCAGGGTGTCGATGAAGTTTCCACAAATAAGACCTATCCCCCACAAGCGAGCCTTCGGACCTTCCAGCTAGATGAGAGCCCGCGCAGCTGGTCTACCTAGGGTCGAGCATATCTTGGGGTGTCAATGAAGTTTCCACAAACAAGACCTATCCCCTACAGGCGAGCCTTCGGAACTGCCAGCTATATGAGAGCCTGCGCAGCTGGTCTACCTGGGGCCGAGCCTAGGTCGGGGTGCCGATGAAGTTTCCACTAACAAGACCTATCCCCCACAGGTGAGCCTTCGTACCTGCCAGCTATATGAGAGACTGCACAGCGGGTCTGCCTGGGGCCGAGCTTAGCTCAGGGTGTTGCAAAACACATAATTACATCCTATCACAAGAATTTCACAACAGGCAAGAGGAAAATAAGTTAATTGATGTAGTATAACAAGCTTGATTTTGGATACATAATTACACCTTCTCCCTCTCACGGGTAGAAGCGTTTTAGGTCATCGCCGCTCTAGGTGTGGCTCAAGGTCCTCCCCTCTACGTCCTGGAGGTATTAACCTCTTGTTCCAAGGACCTCCTTCACTATGTAAGGTCCTTCCCAGTTCGGGTTGAGCTTGCCCACGGGGGCCGACCTTCCTGCCGCGTCAACCTTTTTCAGCACCAGATCTCCTTCGACGAACTGCTTGACCTTGATATGCTTATCGAAATACTTTGCCATCTGCCGCTTGATCTCTTCTTGCCTGATGGTTCTCACGTCCCGCAGCTCTTCCACCATGTCTAGTGAGAGGTGTAACCCCTCCTCGTTCTCCAACCTCCAAGTCTCATCTCCTTTGCCCGCGGCTGTGACCCGTGGGGACCGAACCTCGAACTCCACTGGCAAGACCACCTCACACCCTTGAGAAAGCTTGAAGGGGGTCTCGCCGGAGTCCATGTTCGGGGTCGTTCGCAAGGCCCACATGATCGAGGGGAGTTGCTCCACCCAATTTCCTCTCAAGTTCTCCACTTTTTCTTGAGAAGCTTCACAATAATTTTGTTTGCCGCTTCCACCTGGCTGTTGCTCCGGGGGTGGTGGACAGAGGAAAATATGAGATCTATCCCCAGCTGGACGCAGAAGCTGATGAACTCTTCACTGGCAAACTGGGGACCGTTATCTGTTACTATCGCTTGAGGCAGCCCGTGCCTACATATGATCTCCCCCCAGACGAAGTTCCTTATGACTTGCGATGTGACTTTGGCCAAGGCCTTAACCTCTAGCCACTTTGAGAAGTAATCGACCATGACCAGGAGGAACTTCCACTGCCCACTAGCTGGATGGAAAGGCCTGACCAAGTCCATCCCCCAGAGGGCGAAAGGTCATGACGATGTTATGCTTCTAAGTGTTTGAGCAGGTAAGAGTTGGAGGGGGGCGTACAACTCGCACTTTTGGCACCTTTTTGCAAACTCTGCTGCATCCTTCCTCAGGGTCTGCCAGAAATACTCCTGCCTTAATACCCTTGCTTCCAATGTCCTTAATCCCGAGTGGCTGCCGCACTCGCCCGAGTGCACCTCCCCCAGTATACTTGGGACCTCTTCTTCAGTTACACATCTTGCCAGGAGCCCTGATAACATCTTATAATGCAACCCCCCTTCCATCATCAGGTAATGAGTTGCCTTGCGCCTGAAGCTCTTTGCATCCTTAACCTCCTATGTCAACCTGCTAGTGGTCAGGAAGGTTAGCAACGGGTCCACCCACGGGGATCGCCGACTACTTCCATTAACTCCCCTTCCTCAAATGCTGGCCGAAAAAGTTCAGTCAGGGTCCCTCCTCCCCGAGGTCCAAACTTCGCCAACCGATCGACGGCCGCAGTATCCTCCCTGGGGACATGCTGGATTGAGAATGACCGGAACCCACCGATGATCGCCCTTACCTTGGATAGATATTTTACGAGGGTAGGCTCCCAAGCTTCAAACTCTCCTCGGATCTGTGACACTACTACCATTGAGTCAGTGAAGTCCTCCAAGTCCTGGATCTCAAGCTCCTTTGCCAAGCGATGGCCGGCGATCATGGCCTCATATTCTGCTTGGTTGTTGGTCACCGGAAAGTGGTAAGCCACCGCCTGCTCTATCGCTACTCCATGGGGGCTTATCAGCACCACTCCTTCCCCAAGGGAATGCTTTCCTGAGGCCCCATCAACCATCATCTTCCACGCTTCCTGTGGCTGCGGCTCTCCCTCCTCGATTTCAACAACATAGTCCGCCAGAAAGTGCGCCACCACTTGTGCCTTAATGGAGAGTCTCGGAACAAAAGAGATGTTGAACTCGCTTAGTTCGATGGACCACTTGGCAAGTCTTCCCGAGTGCTCTACCCATTCAAAGATCTTACGAAGAGGATGGTCGGTCACTACCCTAATCGAGTGCACTTGACAATATGACCGGAGCTTCCTTGCCGAGACGACCAAAGCGTAAGCCAAATTTTCGAGGATGTGGTAGCGGAGCTCTGCCTTCTTCAAGATTAGGCTGACGTAGTAGATTGGCAGTTGCTTATTTCCCTCTTCCCTTAGTAGAACAGAGCTCACCGCCTCAGCTCCTACTCCAAGGTACAAGGTCAGGTCCTCCCCTTCTTTTAGGCTTTGAAGCAGAGGATTCTGATAGAGCTGTCTCTTTAGCCCTTAGAAGGCTTCTTCGCACTCGGCGGTCCACTCAAACTTTTGGTTCCCTCGCACCACCTTGAAGAATGAAGAACACTTGTCCCTTGACCTGGAGAGGAACCTGCTTAGCCCAGCCAATTTGCCTGTCAAGCGCTGGACCTCCTTGGCATCGCGAGTTGATTCCAAATCTAGGATGGCCCTCACCTTTTCCTGGTTAGGCTCCACCCCTGCTGGAGTCAAGAGATGCCCGAGGAACTTCCCGTGGCTGGCCCCGAAGACACACTTCAAGGGGTTCAGCGTCATCTTGAACCTCCGCAGGGTGGAGAACGTCTCTTCTAGATCCTGCAGGTGTGAATCCACACACTTGCTCGTAATCATCAGGTCGTCGACATAGACCTCCATGTTTCTCCCCCTTTGATCTCGGAAGACCCGATCCATCATGCGTTGGTATGTAGACCCTGCGTTTTTCAACCCAAAGGGCATCATTTTATAACTGAAGCATCCCTCCCTCGTGATGAAGGAAACATCCTTGACATCGGGAGGGTGCATCCGGATCTGGTGATAACCTGAAAAAGCATCCAAAAAGCTCATAATAGAAAAACTGACAGCTGAATCAACCAGCGCGTCGATCCGAGATAGGGGGTAGCAATCCTTAGGGCATGATTTATTTAACAAATAGAAATCGGTACACATTCGCCATTTCCCACCCCCTTTCTTAACCATTACCACATTGGAGATCTAGCCTGGATACTGGATCTCCGAGATGAAGCCCGCCTCAAGGAGCTTTCGGACCTCCTCTCGGATGGGTTCCTCCAGCTTGGTGGCGATGGCCCTCATCTTTTGGCGTATGGGATGAGTGCAGGGGTCCAGGTTCAGGCGGTGGCAGGCCACGTCCGCGTCGATGCCTGACATGTCTGCCACGCTCTAAGTGAAGATGTCGATGTTTCTTTGGATGCAGGCCCGCACTCGCTCCTGATCCTCCGGACTCAAGCCCTCGCTGACCCGCACCCTCTACACCTGCCCTGTGCTGGTGAAGACCTCCATCTCCACTACTTCCTCGGCCGGCTCCAACCGTGACTGCTCCAAGCCATCCCTTGCTTCTTCTTCCCGCTCCAACTCCTCCTCCATTCCTACTTCCTCCTCAATCTCCATCACCTCCTCCAGCCCCACCTGCTGCTGCTTGACTTCCACGCCCCTCCGGGCCTCTCTCTCCACTCCTCCTGCTACTTTCTCTTCTACCTCCATTGCCTCCTCCGTGCTCTCCCGCTGCTGCTCGACCTCCTCACCCATCCGGGCCTCCTTCTCAGTTTTTCCCTGCTCCCCCGCAGTCTCCTTCCTCGCCTCCCCTAGGCTCATCTCCTCTTCTCCGACATTCTCGTCTTGCTCCGCCATCTCCCTCTCCAGCTCTTCCGCCTCAGCCATCCAGGACACAGTGTTGACCGAAGTCACATAGCATTGCCTCGCCACCTTCGGATCCCCCCTGATCCTGACATACACCCCTTCGTTATTGAAATTAAGACATTGGTGGAATGAGGAGGGGACGCAGCGAAAGGCGCTGATGAGGGGACGCTCAAAGATGGTATTGTAACTGCTCGGAGCATCCACTATCACGAACCTGCAGTTCCGTGACATGCCTCCCAACTTCACATGCAGCAATACCCCTCCTTCTACTTCCTTCCTCTCTCTATAAAATCCGAACAGCGGTCCATCTGAAGCCAAGATCCTTTTTCCCTCAACCCTCATCTCATCAAAGGCCATCTTAAAGATAACATTTAATGAGCTCCCATTGTCCACCAGTATCCTCGAGACCGTGAAATTCTCCACTGCCGTCTGGATCACCAGGGCGTCACAAAACGGATCTTCATAGTCCGGCATGTATGCTGATGAGAAGGTGATCTTTTCTTCCAGCGGGGGAGCCTGGGAGGTAGAGGCGACCCCCCTTCGGTACATGGTTTGAAGGCTCCCCTTGCGGCTTGCCTCGATCCCCACTCCTCCGTGGATCACCTCGATCCCTCCCCGGGTTCCCACGTCTACCCGGTCCTCATATCTATCTTCTCGCCCCCCCCCCCCCCCCCCCCCCCCGTGCTGCACTTCCATGATCCTAACCGGCGAATCCTGCCTCCCTACTCCTCTTGCTTCTCTCATCTCTAAGAACTCAGGGCAGGTGGCCATCACGTGACCTTCCTCTTGGTGGAAGTCACAAAAGAGCAACACCGCCCTACCCCTTCTTCCTTCTCCTCCTCCTCTTCTCCCATCTCCTCAAACTCCTCCCATTGCTCCTCTTCCTCTGCCCATCTCTATGGCCTCTTGCGGCGGTGGGAGTTGGCACCTTGGCCCATATATCCACACCGGTTGGTCAAACCTCATCGGTTCTCGTAAGTTATCTCTTCCCTGGTAGCCTCCTCCTTGGCACTGGGGGCAACCCTCCTCGGGCCTCCAACCCAACCGGTTGTTCGGCTCCCATGCCCCCATCCCTACTGCTGCCCCTGCCCTCGGGGTTCTTCCCTCCTTCTTTCTTCTCTTTGCTCCCTCTGCTCTCTCGGCTCCCTCTACCTTCCTACTGCAGGCTCGTTCACATCATCTTCCGCCAGCCTGGCCAACTTCATAGCGAATGCTGGATTTGCCTTCTCGAAGTCTATCTCTTTTGCCGCCATCTCCATGAGCTCCTCAAAGAAGTGGGGGCAGGGGTACTCTCCTTAACTCCATACTGAAGAATCCCGGCCTCAGCCCCAGGGTGAAGGCGAGCATCAGCGTGTACCCTGGGACCTCCTGGACCAGGAGGATCTCTTCCTGAAACCGGTCAACGTAGTGACCCAGTGTCTCGTCCTGCTTCTGCCTCACTGCAAACAGGCACTTAGCCTCCTTCTTCCGCTTATTAGACGTTGAGAACCTCAACAGAAACCCTCAGCACAGATCTTCAAAGCTGTATATCAAGCTCGCTGGCAACTGGTGGAACCAGTCCCGGGCCTTCTCCTTCAATGTGATGGCGAACAACCGACACTTGAAGGCATATGTCATCTGTCTTATCGAAACTATGTCTTTGAACCACTGCACATGTTGTACAGGGTCATCTTTCCCTGAGTAATAGGACATGTCCGGCTCTCGGAACCCCTCTAGCACCAGAGCTGAGATGATGAGCTCACTGAAAGGGCTCTCGCCTCCTGACTGGCGAGAGGGCATGTATCGCGTCCTCGGCTGGCTGGCCCGATCTGTGAGACCGTGCCCAGGGAAGATTTCTCGCACAGCTGCCTCCCACTCGCCCAAATCTGCCAGAGTCTCCTTGCCTGGGCGCTGGCCTGGGAAGAGCTCCCGCGCTGCCACGTCCCTCTCGCCGACTTCCACCGGGAACTCCTTCCCGGGGTGCTGCCCAGGGGCATTCTCGTCCAAGAGCGGGACCGCCTCAAGTGGAACCTGAGGAGGCACCCACTCACTCCTCGCCGAAAAGGCCAAGCTAATGGTCTGCAGGACTTCTCGCCTGAAGTCCTCCAACATCTTCCTCGTCGCCTCCTCTCCCCGGGTGGGGGAGCCTCCAGAACCAGACCCTTCACCTTCACCTCCAGACATGGGACTAAACTCAAGGCTTTCCTATATCAGCTGCCTTCCATGCTCACCGTACCAGAACTGTTGAAGCCAAAATTGACCTCAACGGGAGTTCAAAAATAGGGGTGCAGCCAACACCTACTTCTCTCGAGGCCCGACCCTCGGCTAGTTGCAAAGGACCTAAGATTGACCGAAAGCCTCAGTAGGGAGGTCCCACCTCACACCCGAAAGATCTCTGAGAGCTTCCCCTCCAAAGTCAAAAGCTGGGCTAGGAGCTCCTCAGAAAGCACTAGAGATTTGGAAGATAATGAGAGCTTGCTTTCTAAGGAGCCCTTATGCGTCTATTTATAGTTTTCTGAGTTGGATCTGCAAATAACCATACTGGGATAACCTGAAAATACCAAAATACCCATGATTGGGTCTGCAACAGCCAAACTCCACTGTTCTGAGGAGTTATATGCTGACCACTAAGGGTAAAAGTGTAAAATTACCCGGGGTAGAAGAGTAAAAACACCCTTGGGCATAGAAATGTCAAAATGGCCTTTCTATATGGCGAGTGGAAGAGAAACTATCGGCGAGACGAACCTTCCTCCCATCTCGCCTACTTTAGACGTCGTGAGTCCTAGCGGCCAAAGGCCTTCTCGCACCTTTAAGAAGGGCGTCTCTCCTACTTTAGACGCCCTGAGTCCTTCTCGGGGCGAAAGGCCTTCTCACACCCTTAGGAGGGGCGTCTTGCCTACTGTAGGGACCTCTTATCTCGCCAACTGCGAGTGGACCACATGGTCCCACTCGCCCATCAATTCCACTCCCCCCGCCTCATCTATCTCGTGCTTTCGAGGTCCTCTCGCGATCTCGAGGTTGTACAAATGAGAAAATAATTGAAAAAAGGACTAAAACAAAATGAACACTTTAGGCTAGACACTCCCTTCAAAAAATACGCTAGAAATGCTGACGAATCCTTGATTGAGTTGCTTCGAATGCTGCGAACATGCTGTCAATCTTTCGCACTTTTGACCTTCTTGAGAGTATGGAGTATCTCTGAGTTCTGGTGCTCTCTGAATCGTCTATGCAGGAAAGTACACTCTAAGTAATTAAATTTGTGATTTCCTCAAGAAATGAAAGGTTTTTGTATTCTGGTGATATCGTCAGGCAATACTGGGTATCGTCACCTGACAATATCGGTAACCGTTGCCACGTGTCCTACAAACTCCTCATTTTCGCATCGCACAAACGTTGAGTGCCGAATCATGCACTATCGCCGAGCGATACCGGATATCGCCGTCTGGCGATGGAGAAAAAATAGAAGCCATGTTTTCGTCGAGCGTCGAGCTGAAATATGTCGAGTGGTGCTATCGCCTGTCGGCGATACTTAATATCACCTGGCAATATCTCCCGAGCACAATACTTATCCGATTCAACACCAAAAAGATATTTGTTGGGTACATTGGTTTAAATGTACCTGATTTGAAGAAGCCTCACCCTACTCAATGATATACATCAAAATGTATTTGTTGTATTTTGAGTTGCCTTGTGCAGGTTAAGTATTTGCAGGGAAAAGCTAAAAAGTTTCTAAGTCCATGTGTCGACACCCAGGAGCAAAGTGTCGACACTTAAGAAGACTTGTGTCGACACCCAGGCAAGCAGTGTCGACACTTGGAGTACTTGTGTCGACACCAGGGATGCAGAGTCGACACCAGACAGAAAGTGTTGACACATGAAGGCTGTGTCGACACTCAATGAAGAAAAGTCCAGTGAAGCTGTGTCGACACTTAACAGCAGTGTCGACACCCAGAGGAACTGTGTCTACATCAGAAAGTATCGACACTTGGAGGCTGTGTCAACACTCAGCAAAAGTCAGCAGAGTCTAAGTATAAGTGTCGACATAATAAAGAATGTGTCGACACTCAGCAGAAGACTCAACACTTGAAGAAAGTGTCGACACAAGAAAGAATGTGTCGACCCTCAGCAGAAGACTCAACACATGAAGAAAGTGTCGACACTAGGATGCTGTGTCGACACTCAACAAAGTTCAACAAAAAAATTCTAAGTACAAGTGTCGACACAAAGGAGATGTGTCGACACTCAGCCAAAGTCTCAACAAAAGAAGAATGTGTCGACACAAGGAGCAGTGTCGACACTCAGCAAGTATCAACACAGAAAGCATGTGTCGACACCAAGAAGATGTGTCGACACTGAACAAGTTCAACACATGAAGATGTGTCGACACAAAGGAGTTGTGTCGACACTTACAAGAATTCAACTAAGTGCTGAAGAACAAGAAGTTGTGTCGACACAGAATATCAGTGTCGACACATGATGAAGAAGCAGTGTCGAGAAGTGTATTCTACAACACAAGGAGTTGTGTCGACACCATGAAGGCAAGTGTCGACACTTAGTCAACTTGTGTCGACACTTGGTCTATTAGTATCGACACTTAAAGACAGATTGTCTCGACACTTTCAGACAGTTACAGATTTTTCAAGAACTGACTGGATGACTTGACAGCTACCATTCCAGCCGGTCTACTGTACCTGCCAGAGTTGTCAGAAATCAGTTAGGAACCGGACCAGCCAGTTACCATGAAGAAGGCCTATATATAAGCTTATACTGTCTACAGAAAGAGATGATTGAAAAGAGGATTCAACACAGATTAACACAAATCAGTTGAAGAGATCTGAAGATCTAAGTAGTTGGAGAGAGAGAGAGCTCCATCCAAGAAGACAGCCATTGGAACCAGGCTGTGAAGAAGGGTTCAGACTTTGTTCTGAATCTTAAGTTGCAGAGATCAAAAATCAGCTGTAGAGAAGATCAACCCTTTTGTGTTCTACATTCAAGAAGCTTTGAAAAAAAGCCAAGTGTGGTTGATCTAAGCTGAGTTCTTCCAAGAACTCATCAAGAACCTATCAACTCATCTCTCTATTCAGAGTTGTAGGTATATACACTTTGTATTTTAAATTTCTTGTAGGATCCATAGTGATCTGAGTTGTAAGCCTGCAATTATAAAGGCTGAGTGGTAGGGCCTGTGTGCCTGACTGTAGGAGATCTAATTCTCTGAGTGTAGGCCTGTTGTGGCTGAGTGTAGGCCTGTTGTGGCTGAGTGTAGGCTTTGTGAAGAAGCTGAGTGTAGGTCTTTGGAGAAGACTGAGTTGTAGGGCCTTGGGCCTGAGCTGTAGGAACCTGTTTTGGGGTTTTGAGTGTAAGATCTAAGGATCTGAGATATTGAAGGAGTTTGGCCGAATCTAGTACACTACTAGATAGGCGAAGGGGGAAAGTGGATGTACCCAAATCTTGGGGAACCACTATAAACATGTGTGTTCACTGTGTGCATGTGATATTCTGTGATTGCTGTTTGATTGCTTGGAAAAAGTAGTTATAACTCTGTGAAATTATCTGAATTCTGCCTAAAAAGTCAAAAAGATTTAAGTCACCTATTCACCCCCCCTCTAGGTGATTAGGTACAATATCTTTCAAGTGGTATCAGAGGGAGGTTACTCAAAAAAGGACATAACTGTCTGTTTAGATCCTGTTGGTAGATTCAGTCTAAGTAAATTGCAGAATCAAGAAAATCAAGAACCATGGGTTCAACTGAGAATCATAAGGAACTTGGATCCATGAAGTTGCCCATTTGTAGAAAAGAAATTTTTGGTATTTGGAAAGAAAGGGTGAGACTATTTATGGAAGCCTCAGACCCTAGAATATATATAACAGTGAAAGAAGGGCCATATGTGCCTATGAAGGTTTCAGTCCTTGATGCAAATCAGAGAACACCTAAGGATTTCTCTGAAATGACAAAAGATGAGATAATTCTAGCCACAATGGACAAGAGGGCTCAGAATATTATTGTGAGTGCTATAGATGATGCTACCTTTCAGAATTTGATACACTGTAAGACATCTAAGGAGATGTGGGATACTCTTATAGTGTACATGGAGGGTTCTGAAGAAGTGAGACAGGATAGAAAATCCTTATTAAACCAAGAATATGAAAGCTTCGGGCAAGGTAGATCTGATTGCATAACAGAATGCTATAAAAAGTTCTATAGGATTGTCAATGAGCTAATGTCCTATGGAAGAGAGTTCAGTAATTATGAGCTTAATGATAAGTTCTTCAGGACCCTTAGAAAAGAATGGGACACCAAGATCTGTGCCATAAGGGAAATTGCAAAGTTAGCAGAAATTCCTCCTCCAACTTTGTTTGGAAAATTGCTATCCTATGAAATGCAGTTGATGGTGAGGAAAGAAGAGGAGAAAACTACCAGAATTGAGAATAAAGAAAGGACATTGGAATTCAAGACAGAAGCCACCAGAAAATACAGAAGTAAGTCACCAAATCCAACTCCTAAAGTAGCTGAGACTGAGTCAAATGATTCAGAAAGTAGAAAGTCTAAAAGCAGTGAAAGTGATGAGAACTTTGCAGCCTTCACAAGACACTTTCAGAAGTTCTTAAAGAAGAAACAGCGGAGGACAAAGCCATCTACTTCATAGGGTAAAGAAGACTATTATCAGAATAAAAAGTCATCAAAGAAAGACAGGAAAAAGACCAAGTCAAGCAAAGCAACTTTATCAAAAATTGTTTGTTATTGCTGTAACAGACAAGGACATGTTATTGTTGACTGTCCTGAGAAAAGGAAAGAGTCTAATGATAAGAAAAAGACTCAATTCAAAGGCAAGAAGGAAAGGCCTTTTGTTGCCAAAAAGGATAAGAACCTGTCAGACATATCTTCATCAGAAACTGAGTCAGATGCTGAAGCATACATAGGACTGTTTGCTGAGGAAGAAGAAGAGGAGTTCATCCAGATAATGAACTCTATATATGAACAAGAGGACAGTCAGTGCCAGGGACTGATGGCATTGACAGAAGGTGATAAAATTCAGGAGCAGCCTGGACCTAGTAAGGTACAAAATTGTTCTTTAAGTTCAATTTCTTGTGCTAGTTCAGAATCAGATTCATCATCATCAAGTGATGAGAGTTCATCTGAGTCTGAAGGGGATATTCATCAACTGATTGATGAATATAAAGTTCTGTTGCAAGCTTTTAAGAAGAGCAAGTCCCTAGCCAAGAGTCAGGCAAAGGAAATTGCTAGTCTCAAAGTTGCTGCAACTGATTTTGAGAAGATGATTGATCAAAAGCTAAATGAAATAGCCAGACTGAAGCACATAACTGTGATTCAGATGGGGACTATAACTTTTAAGAATGATCAAATCAGAAGTCTGGAGATTAGTATTCAGAAGGAAAGAGATTTAGTTGCTAGGTTTTCTAAACCAAAGTCATTTCTACCCTTAATTGATGAATTTGTTCATCAAAAAGGTAAAGCTGGACTGGGGTTTACTAAACCTGCTAGGACTGTTCAGTCCAAGTCGAAGGGCAAAGCCTCAGCTCTCAACAAGCCAGCTGTAAACAAAACAGCTAAGGATGTACCTAAGCAAAGGTAAAATAGGTTTGAGTGCTGGTGCTGTGGCAAGGTAGGCCACTTTACCATAGACTGTTGGCATAATACAAATGCCAAGTTGAGTAGCAAACGGCCTGTTGGAAGACCTACGGGTAGCTTTGTTAGGAGGCAAACTAACCAGTACCAAGGACCCAAGAATTCTTTGGGTTCTAAGGTCAACTAATCTATTTTGCAGGTAAGTCCAAGTGGCCATGCCCTAATATGGTACTTGGACAGTGGATGTTCCAGACACATGACTGGAACTAGGGGATTACTAAAGGACTACACACCTATCAAGGATGGTCCTAAAGTCACCTTTAGTGGTTCTGAAAAGGAATCATCAAGGGTTTTGATAACATTTCTAGCTCCCATATAACTATTACTCAAGTGGCTTATGTTAAAGGTTTGAAACATAACCTTATTAGTATAAGTCAATTGATTGATGTAGGATATGACATCTCATTTGTCAAAGATGGTTGTCATATCAGGAGGTCAAATGATCAAGAGATCATTTTGACTAGTTATAGAAAGAGGAATGTCTATTGCCTAGACATTATGTGTGAGACCAATGGTTCTCCAGTGTGTCTTGTAGCTGATGAGAAAGTCTCTCATTGTGTCAAATGGCACAAGTGGCTAGCCCATCTTAACTACAAGACAATTGGCCAACTCTATAGCAAAGAGTTAGTGAGGAATGATCCTCAAGTTAAGTGTATTAAAGATGGAATATGCTCAGCTTGTCAAAACGGCAAGCAGACTAGATCCACCTTTAGTAGCATTGAAAACAAAGATGCTATGAGGTGCTTATACCTCTTGCATATGGATCTCTTTGGTCCTATGCCAGTTCATAGCCTAGGTAGGAAGCTCTATACCTTTGTGGTTGTAGATGATTACTCAAGGTTTTCCTGGGTGTTCTTCTTTAGATAGAAATCTGAAACACCTAGTATCTTCTATAGCTCAAACAAATTCAGAATGAACTAGACAGTACAGTGGTCAAGATAAGAAGTGATCATGGTACTGAATTTCAGTTTGATAGTATGGCAAAACTATGTGAAGAATTTGGGATATTTCAGGAATTTTCTTCACCAAGGACACCTCAGCAAAATGGCATTGCTGAGAGGAAAAATAGAACCTTGATTGAGGCTGGTAGGACCCTATTAAGTGACACATCTCTACCAAAATATTTCTGGGCTGAGGCAGTTAATACTGCATGCCATGTAATTAATAGGGCTACCATTACTAAAAAGCCACAACAAGACCCCCTATGAGATTGTGAAAGGCAGAAAACCAAACCTATCCTATTTCAGGATCTTTGGTTGTAAGAGCTTTATACTTAACAATGGAAAGTCTTACTTGACTAAGTTTGCTGCCAAGTCCCAAGAGGGAATTTTTGTTGGGTACAGCAACAATAGTAAGGCTTATAGAGTCTACAACTTGTCTACTCAAGTTGTAGAGGAGTCAGTACATGTTGTATTTGATGAAACTAGACTTATTAACAATGAGTTGTCTAGTAGTATTTGTAGCACCACAGGTATAACTAAGAAGATGGACAAGCTCACTATAGAAGAAGAACCTACTGCAAGACAGCAAGTAGAAGATAGTGGCTGCTGTCCAGGGGGAGTACTACATGTACCTAATGAAGAAGAAGTCCAAGGAGTACAGCAAGTTGAGGGAACTGAAGAAGTTCAACTTGAAGCCAGGATGCCTCCAGCTAATAGGCATCTAAGAGATCATCCAGCAGATCAAATCATTGGTGATCTAAGACAAGGGGTACAAACAAGGAGCAGAAATCTGAGTGCAGCACTCTACTCCAGTTTTCTATCCCAAGTAGAGCCGAAGAAGTTTGAAGAAGCCATCCTAGACCCTTGTTGGATTGAGTCAATGCAAGAAGAGCTAAATCAGTTCAAGAGGTGCAAAGTCTGGGAGCTTATTCCTAAACCAAAAGACCACAACATAATTGGAACCAAGTGGATCTTTAGGAACAAGATGGATGAACATGGAGTAATTGTCAAGAACAAAGCAAGATTGGTTGCTAAAGGATATAGGCAGGAAGAAGGTATTGACTTTGATCAAACCTTTGCTCCAGTAGCCAGACTGGAAGCCATAAGGATGTTCCTGGCCTATGCAACCTATCAAGGATTTAAAGTTTACCAAATGGATGTTAAGTCAGCCTTTTTGAATGGTAATCTAAAGGAAGAAGTCTATGTGGAACAGCCCTCCAGTTTTGTTGATTCAACTCAACCTAATTATGTCTATAGACTTAGGAAGGCATTATATGGATTAAAACAAGCCCCTAGGGCTTGGTATGAAACCCTGTCTAGTTTCCTCATTGAGAATAAATTCACAAGGGGGAAAATAGATAATACTCTATTCCTTAGGGAATCCAGATGCAAGATAATACTAGTCCAAATATATGTAGATGACATAATACTTGGGTCTACTGAAAGTAGTCTTTGCAAAAAGTTTGCAAAACTTATGCAAGGACAATTTGAGATGAGCAGTATGGGAGAACTTAAGTTCTTCTTGGGTCTCCAAGTTAGACAGACTGAGAATGGTTTATCCATATGCCAGTCTAAGTTCACCCTAGAACTGATAAGAAAGTATGGTATGGATTCATCCAGTACCATGAAGACTCCTATAGGGTCAAGTATGTCTCTTAGCAAAGATGATGCAGGGAAACCTGTAGATGAGTCTTTGTATAGAGGGATAGTTGGCTCCCTACTCTATTTGACTACAAGTAGACTAGATATCATGTATGCTACATGTGTCTGTGCTAGGTATCAAGCATGCCCTAAAGAGTCTCATTTGACAGCAGTCAAAAGGATACTGAGATATCTAAAGGGCACTCCTTATCTAGGCCTTTGGTACCCTAGGAATGGGGACTTTGAACTAACAGGTTATTCAGATGCAGATTTTGCAGGCTGCAAAGAAGACAGAAAAAGTACAACTGGAACCTGTCAATTCCTAGGTGGAAGACTGATTTCATGGAGTAGCAAAAAGCAAACAAGTGTGGCTATCTCCACAGCAGAATCAGAATATGTGGCTGCTGGAAGTTGCTGTGCTCAACTTCTATGGATACAACATCAGCTTGAGGATTATGGAATTCAGGTAAGTAGAACACCACTGTTTTGTGATTCTACTAGTGCTATATCAATTACAAACAATCCTGTTTCCCATAGTAGAACTAAACATATTGAAATAAAATATCATTTTCTTAGGGAACATGTAGAAAAAGAAGATATTTTACTGGAATATGTTAAAACAGATAATCAACTAGCTGATATGTATACTAAGCCCCTAGAAGAAACAAAGTTCAATAGGTTTAAAATTGAACTAGGTATGATAAACTTAGAATAAGTTTATAGTAATGGCTAAGTAAAATAGTGTCGACACACAGAGTTGTCTGTGTCGAGACAGAAAATTGGTGTCGACACTTCAGTGAAAAGGTGTCGACACATCTAGGAAGTTGGTGTCGACACTTCAGAAAATTAGTGTCGACACATGATAAGTAGGTGTCGACACATCCAAGGTGGTGTCGACACTTAGGCTTTACTCATAATTAGTGAAGTAATATCTCGATTAAGTGTCGAGCTAAGTGGTGTCGACACATAAACAAGTGTCGACACATATATTCTGTTGACTAAACTTGTGTCGACACATAGGTGTCGAGACATTATAAGTCAGTGTTGACACTTTTCAACAGTGTCGACACAATTTAAGTTAGTTAACCCGCCCTTTCATCTACAATCCTAGAAAGGTATAAATAGGATTTCTCCATTGTCTGTCGACACGCACCGAAAGTTCCGAGACCAAACTGGTGTGTCGACACCTCTCTTCTCTCCATTCAAATTCTTCACACCCTAATGGCGCCAAAGCTCGAAGAGAACGTCAATGAAGGCTATGAACTGGTGCGGCATGCGTTTGACGATGCAGAACAAGAGATCAAGGATGTGGTAACCCTAGTCGCAAACTCAGGGTTAGATTTTCTTGTGTTAGAACCAACCAAGATTTGGAAGAAAGAAGTTCTAGTGTTTCTGAATGGAGCAACCCTAGACGAATCTGGATTCAAGATCAAGTCAAGGGTACATGGAGAAAAGGTGAAGGTCTCACCTAAAAGTTTGAGAAAGGTCCTAAATCTACCAAGGACAAAAGAAGAGGATGAAGTTACTGCTTCTAAGACCAGAGAAGCATTAACTTGGTGTGGTCTATATTCCAAGCTGAAAATTGGATCTGTATTCAATCGGAAAGGCATGAACAGCCAGGGGAAATTTCTCTCAGAAATTGTTGGCAAAGATATCCTGTGCAAGTCTGGAGGACATGACAGGATTTCTGCTTACATGTTCAGCATCATGATAAGGATTATCTTTCAACTAACTATTGATTAGTCTGCAGTATTATTTGAGAAGATTAAGGAGAGCCTGAAGAAACCCAATTTGGGTAGAATTCTATGTCTTTACTTGGCTGGTAGTATACCAGAAGTAATGAGTCAAGCTGCTGGCACTAAGATCAACAATATGAGGAAGATGGACATGAGGATATTCTCTAGGTGGGACAGAGTTTTAACTAAGGAGATGCCTACTCCTGAGAAAGTAACACCCCTAAAGAAGTAGAAGAAGATAGCCCTTGTGGCTCAAGAGTCATCTAGCAGCTCTGAGGAGCAAGTTGTCTTTACACTAGATGATGAACAAGAACCTGGAGATGCTGGGAAGTCTCCAGCTCAACAAGATGATGCAGATAGGCAGGGGGAGCTACCTCAAGCTAGCCCCATACACCAGGATTCTACCCAGGGGGAGCCTCTAGTAGTGGAAGAGCCAACTCCACTAGAAAGTGAGCAAGCAACCCACACTATCCTTGAGGTAATCTCAGAAATCAATCAAGTAGATTTCCTTATTGAGAGTGAAGTTATAATTGATAACTTATCTGCTGTTAATCAGCAACCTCAGATTACTAGTCAACCCACAGATATTGTCATGGAGGACACATCTGTTGAAGCTCAAGTGGAACCACATCAAGTAACTGATGAGATAAGAGAATCTCCATCTCAACCTCAACAAGAGTTTACTATGGAAGATCTCTTCCTTAATCTGGATCAGACAGACTTTGAGAAGGAAAGTGCTGCTACTGAGGGGGAGAATGCTCAGGTTGAGGGGGAGCATGTGGAAATTTTAGAAGAAACAACAAGACAAGAGCCTAAGAAGCAAAAGGAAGTTGAGGAGCTACCTAAGGAGAGGGTAGATATAGCAAGCACATCAGCCTCTGAAGATGAGGAGACTGCAAGAGCTAAGAAAAGGAAATTTCAAGTATTCAAGAGGAGGAGTCAGACTTATAAGAAAGCTCTGCAAACTATAGCACCACAACCTGCACTACAGCCAGCACCAACTGTAGATTACAGTACTTTGATGGTTGCTATGCAAATTAAGCTTGATGAGCACAGGAAAGCCATCGAAACATATGTGGATGAGGGGCATAAGTCTTTACAGTTTGATCTGGCCCAAGACATAAAGTCTATAAGATTTGAAATGAATCTCAATAAAAAGAAAATGACTGACTGCTTCCACAAGGGAGGGAATGCAGTGGTATACTTAGCTACACATCAAGAAAAGATAAAAGCTCAAGTAGATGACATTGCACTGAAGCAAGGATATGTTCTGGAGAACTAGCTCAGAATGAATGATAACTTAACTGCTTCCCACAATGCCATAGTAACAGAGATGAAGAATATAGCTGCTGGACAGACTACTTCTACTGCTACTGCTACGACAGAGTTTGATAAAGCTTTACAAGAGGGCATAACTGCTGTTACTTCTGCAATTGAAAACTCTCAGAAGCTCATCACTGAAAAACTCCAAAGGTTAAAACCTTTTTACAAGGATGGAGTCAATTATCTAAATGCACAAATCAGATTTCAGAAAGATGATTTAAGAGATCACATAGAAAGAGAAGTCATAAAGGGGGAGAGGGTGTTAGTCAAAGCCAGCTCTGATCATGCAAAGTGGATTTCTAATTCTATCAGAGCAACTCTTGGTTATCCTCCTTTATGTGATGATGATAATGTAGCAGAATCTGGGATACATCCTGCATATCTAGGAGGGGAGCAACCTAAAGTGGCTCAAGTAATCTACCCTCCTCCAGATTTTGATATGGTACAAGCTGATATACAGTTTATGTATAGCCCACCTGAGGGTCAGCAAAATGTCATTATAGAGAAGGTGGTTCAACCAGTATCTGAGGCTATGCAGGAAGATATACTGAAAGAATAAGCTGAACAAGAAGCTAGATTGTCTAAGAAGAGGTTCAGAGAGCAAGCTGAACAAAGGCCTGATTTTGAGCAGTGGAGCCCCACTTCAAGAAACATTATCTTAACTGCATGGAAAACTGCCAAAGATAATATTCAAGACAGAAACAAATGGTTTTCTGAACTAGAATGGAGAAAGCATGAATCAAGGCAAGAAGCTATAGTGCAATATAGAAGAAAGGCAAAGATGGGAAATCTACCTCCTACTGCTCAGGAGCCTAGCAAGTACTTTCCCAAGCCTTATCATTACTTTGAGAGGCAGAAGATTAAAGTTGAAGAGCTAAAGAAGAATGAGTTGAAAGGGAAAAAGTCTGCTGATACTGAAGATGCTGAAGCCCCTGTGCAAGCAAAGATAAAGTCTGGGAAGGGCATAGTGATCAAGGAGGCTGAGCAGAAATAGAATTGCATTATCTTAAGTTTACTATGTAATCACTTGTATTAAAACATTTTGTAAACTCTTGTATAATGAATATGACAAAGTTGATTAGAACAATGTGCTGTGTGATATATTTATTTCATAATTATTCTGAGATGATATCTGTGTATACATGTTTTGTTTGATACATGTTTATGTTTGCCCTTTTATATAATCCTGCTTTACATCATGCTATGATTTTATTCTGTATGGTGTATATCATTGACTAAGGGTTATGACTTCTCTAAATAGGGGGAGATTGTTGGGTACATTGGTTTAAATGTACCTGATTTGAAGAAGCCTCACCCTACTCAATGATATACATCAAAATGTATTTGATGTATTTTGAGTTGCCTTGTGCAGGTTAAGTATTTGCAGGGAAAAGCTGAAAAGTTTCTAAGTCCATGTGTCGACACCCAGGAGCAAAGTGTCGACACTTAAGTAGACTTATGTCGACACCCAGGCAAGCAGTGTCGACACTTGGAGTACTTGTGTCGACAACAGGGATGCAGAGTCGACACCAGACAGAAAGTGTCGACACATGAAGGCTGTGTCGACACTCAATGAAGAAAAGTCCAGTGAAGCTGTGTCGACACTTAACAACAGTGTCGACACCCAGAGGAACTGTGCCTACATCAGAAAGTGTCGACACATGGAGGCTGTGTCGACACTCAGCAAAAGTCAGCAGAGTTTAAGTATAAGTGTCGACATAATAAAGAATATGTCGACACTCAGCAGAAGACTCAACACTTGAAGAAAGTGTCGACACAAGAAAGAATGTGTCGACACTCAGCAGAAGACTCAACACATGAAGAAAGTGTCGACACTAGGATGCTGTGTCGACACTCGGCAAAGTTCAACAAAAAATTCTAAGTACAAGTGTCGACACAAAGGAGATGTGTCGACACTCAGCCAAAGTCTCAACAAAAGAAGAATGTGTCGACACAAGGAGCAGTGTCGACACTCAGCAAGTATCAACACAGAAGGCATGTATCGACACCAAGAAGATGTGTCGACACTAAACAAGTTCAACACATGAAGATGTGTCGACACAAAGGAGTTGTGTCGACACTTACAAGAATTCAACTAAGTGCTGAAGAACAGGAAGTTGTGTCGACACAGAATATCAGTGTCGACACATGATGAAGAAGCAGTGTCGCGAAGTGTATTCTACAACACAAGGAGTTGTGTCGACATCATGAAGGCAAGTGTCGACACTTAGTCAACTTGTATCGACACTTGGTCTATAAGTATCGACACTTAAAGACAGATTGTCTCGACACTTTCAGACAGTTACAGATTTTTCAAGAACTGACTGGATGACTTGACAGCTGCCATTCCAGCCGGTCTACTGCACCTGTCAGAGTTGTCAGAAATACGTTAGGAACCGGACCAGCCGGTTACCATGAAGAAGGCCTATATATAGGCTTATACTGTCTACAGAAAGAGATGATTGAAAAGAGGATTCAACACAGATTAACACAAATCAGTTGAAGAGATCTGAAGATTTAAGTAGTTGGAGAGAGAGAGCTCCATCCAAGAAGACAGCCGTTGGAACCAGGCTGTGAAGAAGGGTTCAGACTTTGTTCTGAATCTTAAGTTGCAGAGATCAAAAATCAGCTGCAGACAAGATCAACCCTATTGTGTTCTACATTCAAGAAGCTTTGAAGAAAAGCCAAGTGTGGTTGATCTCAGCTGAGTTCTTCCAAGAACTCATCAAGAACCTATCAACTCATCTCTCTATTGAGAGTTGTAGGTATATACACTTTGTATTTTAAATTTCTTGTAGGATCCATAGTGATCTGAGTTGTAAGCCTGCAATTATAAAGGCTGAGTGGTAGGGCCTGTGTGCCTGAGTGTAGGAGATCTAATTCTCTGAGTGTAGGCCTATTGTGGCTGAGTGTAGGCCTGTTGTGGCTGAGTGTAGGCTTTGTGAAGAAGCTGAGTGTAGGTCTTTGGAGAAGACTAAGTTGTAGGGCCTTGGGCCTGAGCTGTAGGAACCTGTTTTGGGGTTCTAAGTGTAAGATCTGAGGATCTGAGATAGTGAAGGAGTTTGGCCGAATCTAGTACACTACTAGATATGTGAATGGGGAAAGTGGATGTACCCAAACCTTGGGGAACCACTATAAACCTGTGTGTTCACTGTGTGCATGTGATATTCTGTGATTGCTGTTTGATTGCTTGGAAAAAGTAGTTATAACTCTGTGAAATTATCTGAATTCTGCCTAAAAAGTCAAAAAGATTTAAGTCACCTATTCACCCCCCCTCTAGGTGATTAGGTACAATATCTTTCAATATTAGATATAGACCGGTGTTATCTGCACAATAAAAACACCCAAATATCAAATACAAACAAGATTTGTTATTGGCAAACTAGGAAGCGTGGAATGCATGCTCCGACAATCTCCCCCTTTTGATAATAACAAATCCATTAAGAAAGAAATCATAAATGTAAAAAAAGGCCACCCAATTTGAGTATCAATACGAAGCATGTGTATGTGCACAAATTTCTCCTGGATGAAACACTCCCCCGACATGTGATCTCCCCCTAAATGGAAGCATAGGGAAATTTGTGAATTTGAACGAAATATGTTTAATTTAATTTTCCATGTTTTCATATGTATATGAAAAGGCTTCGGTGAATGATTTCCGTTGTAAATTTTCTCCCCCTTTGGTATTGTCAAAAGATAGCGAAGAGTGTGACCGAAGCAAAAGAAGGAAAAAAACACAAGGGAGAGACTCATAGAGGACAGGTGAGCAATGTATAAGAAAGGAAGAAATGAGTAAACACAAACTTTGGCAACGTTCAGCTAACTATATCACAAACACATACACTAGTGAATAATTTTTGGGAAAAGTTCTCAGTCCAATTCTCATGAGAAGAATGTTTAGAGAGGATAATGTTGTGTACATGAGATGTGGTGTCGAAAATACTTATGCAGAGTCTTACAAATACATGAACACGAGAATGTTAAAAAAACAACATAACATAGAGTTGGACATGCGGAGCTATACTCGTACCCAAGAGGTCAGAGCACACAATAAGGAAATTATCCATATAAAGATTTGCACAAGACAATTTATAATTCTTGCCAAGGTGCTCAACCTCACAATTCTTATGAAGACTTGTTAGGAGGGTAAGTAGTGCTTGGTCGAGGTTCCTTGTCAGCCCTTTATTATTTGTGTTTTTTTGTTGTGTGAAATATATCACCAAAGATTTGCACTTTTGGGATTAGACACTTTGGTTAATCACATGTTTTTTTCTTTGGCTGAAGAAAGGAGTCTGAATTCACTTGTGACAGCATACAAAATAATTTAATATTAGGGTGCACTATACCAAACTCGGATGAAGCAGGATTAGAAAACATGCAACACTAGCGGTTTTGGTAGAACATTCACAATTCAGATGTTGTAAGATGGATGCATACGAAGATTTGCACAATCGTGAGTGAAATAACATTATCATAACTAAAAGATTTCTCATATTTTGAGGCATGCGAAAACAATTTCACGAGTTTAAAAACACTAGTAATTAAGTATGTAGAACGGATATAAGAATGTTGAACTAGAGAACCAAGTTATTAGAAAACTTAAAAAAACATTACACCTACCTAAATCTGAGTTAGGAAGACAATTTGAAGAAATAGCAAAAAGTCACTATCGCCGGGCAATACCGGGTATCGCTGGTCGGCGATAGTGTAAAAAGGTTAAAAACGGGCTCAGTCAGTCAAAGGCAGCAAACCAAACATTTTTTCATGAAGCCAGGTCACGCAATGCGGAGCAGAAGTCAGCAAAAACCTAAAACCTAGGTATAAAACTTAGATTTTTGCTTTAAATATTTGGATGTTTATGGATTTAATTGTTAGGATTGTGTAGCATAGAACTCTAGATTAAAAATTTCCAAGTTTTAAAGTGCATAGATTTTGTTTGTGGATCATAAGAAACTATGTTTGTTTAACTGAAAAATGTGCATAGATTCTTGGATCTAAGAGGTTGTAGGAGGATTTGGCGAAAAAGGAACTTGCAGATCTGGTGTTTGGGATGAGGGGGAAACCAGATCTGAAGTTGTAAGTGGAGGAAAACCATTTTCGGCTATCGCCCGACGATAGTGGGTGTCGCCGGATGGCGATAGCAAAAAAAAAATTTGTTTCTGAGAAAAAAAATATTGATATGCAGGAATGGCATCCAGTTCCAAAGCACGAAGAAGCACAGGGAGTGACTCATGTTCGTCTTATCAAACATTTTTGGGAATAGAAAACGCTAACATAGGAATTGGATGGGTGATCAAATTCGACCCGGCCCGTCATGCAGACACCCATGATTTGTTAGCAATGGCTGGAATAATGTCGATTACTATTCCAGATACATTCTCCTCCGTACTGATTAGAGAATTTTATAATTATCTTAATGATCCGTGGTTCACGGAATTGAATGGCGGAGACCGATCTAAAATACAAGAACAGGCGATAAAAATAACTCATTATGATATGAGAGATGAGTTTGGGTTAATCGAGCACGAAAAAAACTTAGACGTAGTAGAGAACTATCAGAATGATAGGGATTGGACATTATTGAATTTGGTTTTGCATGGAAATTCCATCAAAATGCTAATTCAATCTACGACCACGCTTACGGAGGATGCACGACTTGTGCAAAAAATATTAAGGCATACTGTCCTACTGAAATCCGGTGACACACGAAAGATAACGACTCAACTTAGTTATGTAACGGACATGATTTTGGAGCGGGAGCCGTTTGATATAGCAGATTTTGTCCTTTCGATAATACGCTATTCATTCAGATTGAGGAATCCTAATTGGAAGAAACTAAACACACTACCACTTGGAGCCATCATCCAACGTATTTTATATAAGAAATATACTTGGATTGACCCTGATTTGTACTTCAATGATTGTTTCCCATCTATATATTCGACGAGTGGAACACCTCCCATCGGCCTATCAACATGAGGAGGGTCATCAAGGAGGAGTAAACTTGTGTCCACTATCTGAAACCCGTCAGTTCCTAAAGGTGGATCGTTACGAGAAGGGTTGGACGACTTGTGAGAGTCGTTCGAAGAACACAAGAGGGATGTGAAGAAAAACTTCTTGGGAATTCGGAAATTTTTTAAATTTCTGACAAAAAGTTTGAAGTTGAAGCCCACTCCAGCAGAGGCGGCAGAATGGGAAGATCCGATCATGGAGCCGCCCCGTATATCTACCCGCCGAGCATGTCGGACGCGAAGCAACGAGCACAGTTCAGTAGATGACCAAAGAGAGATCAGTGCGGGTGACAGCAGAAAATTTTGAAGATTTCGGGATGGCTGGACATTTTTCTTCGGTGGTGGATAAAGCAACAGAAATCTATTTCCTACTCGACCATGAAATAAGTGAAGGGCCAAGAAAGTGCAGGTGCCACTGGTGCTTTACGATCTAATGAACATCCAACATAATCAGAATCAGAAAAGCCATGCAATATAAATGTATCGTTATGAGGATACCACAAACCTAATTTAGATTTGCCAATAAGATATCTAAAAATGCGTTTAACTGCCTTTAAATGAGACTCTTTGGGATTAGCTTGAAATCTAGCAATAAACATACAACGAAGATAATGTCAGGCATAGAGGCAGTCAAATACAATAGTGATCCTATCATTCCTCTATAAAGTGTTTGATCTATGGATATTCCACTTTCATCTTTTCCTAACTTTAAGAGACACTCATGGGAGTATTTGCTTGTTTTCGATTTTCAAACACAAATCTTTTTAAAATATCATGAATATATTTAGATTGACAAATAAAAATTCCATCATGCTTTTTAGCAATTTGAAAACCAAGAAAATAAGTGAGTTCGCCTACCATGTTCATTTCAAATTCATTCTTCATAATTTCGATAACACTATCACATAATTTTTCATTTGTGGATCCAAAAATAATATCATCAACATATATTTGTAAAACGATAAGATCATCATTGATATGTTTAACAAATAAAGTACAATCAGCACTGCCCATTTTATAATCATTCTTTAGTAAATAAATAGTCAATCTATCATACCATGCTCAGGGTGCTTGTTTCAAACCATAAAGGGCTTTTTCTAATTTAAAAACATGACCAGGAAATCTAACATCAACAAAGCCTGGAGGTTGTTCTACATAAACCTCCTCATTAATATACCCGTTAAGAAAAGCAGTTTTAACACCCATTTGAAATAATTTAAACTTCTTAAAACTAGCAAATGCAAGAAATATTCTAACTACTTCTAAACGTGCTACGGGTGCAAAAGTTTCATCAAAATCTATTTCTTCTATTTATGAAGAACCTTTTGCTACGAGTCTAGCTTTGTTCCTAGTGACCCTAGATTCACTATCTAGTTTATTTTAAAAAAGCAACTTGACCCCTACAACAGGATGATTTGACGGACTTTCTACTAACTTCCAAACCATATTGCATTCAAATTGATTAAGCTTGTCATTCATAGCTAAAAACCAAGAATTATCTTTTAAAGCAGCTTCAACGCTTTTAGGTTCTATATCAGAAATAAAGCACATATTCGAAAATAACTCACGTACGGATAAACGAGTACTTACCTCTCTTGATGGTTCTCCAATAACCAAATCTTGGGGATGATCTTTTGAGAATCTTAGTTCGCTTGGAGGCACATATCCTTGCTCTTATTCTTCTTCTTCTTTTTGTTCGACTTATTTTTCGTCATCTTTGTCTCCAAAGTTTTCATCATCATCCTCCCTTTGTAGAGGGGAGAGCTCTTCATCTTTACATGTATTATTAGCTTCTACACAAGTGAAAAACTCATCAAATTTAACATATATCGATTCTTCAACCATTTTAGTCCTCTTATTGTAAACTCTATAAGCTTTACTTATTGAAGAATAACAAATAAAAATGCCTTCATCACACTTTTCATCAAATTTGCCTAGATTATCTTTAGTGTTCAGAACAAAACATTTACAACCAAAAACTTTAAAATAAGACACATTTGATTTTTTTTGAAAATATAACTCATAAGGTGTTAATTTTAAAAGAGGTCGAAGCATAACATGATTAATAATATAACAAGCAGTACTAATAGCTTCGGCCCAAAATGATCGAGGTAATTTTTATTCAGATAGCATAGTGCGAGCTGGTTCTTGCAAAGTTCTATTTTTCCTTTCTACCACATCATTTTGTTGAGGTGTACGAGGAGTAGAAAATTCATGTTTAATTCCTAACTCGTTGTAAAAAGAAACAAATTTCTCAATATCAAATTCACCTCCATGATATGAATGAATGCATTTTATTTTTAACTCTATTTCGCTTTGAACAAATAAACATAATTTGGAAAATTCGAAAAACTCGTCTGATTTAGACGATAAGAAAATTGTCCAACTAAAGTGAGATAAATCATCAATCAAAATAAAAGTGTACTTTCTACCACCTAGACTTAGTGTATTAACAGGACCAAACAAATCCATATGTATTAATTCTAAAGGCCTAGTGGTGGAAACGACATTTTTGTTTTTAAAAGAAGACTTTGTAAATTTTCCTTTTTGACATGGTGAACATAAAGATGATAAATTTCCATGCAAAAAAGGTAAACCTTTAACAAGTTTATTTTGAGACAATTTTATGATTAGCTTGGAACTAGAATGTCCAAGATGTCTATGCCACAAATCTAACTCCTCATTTTTAGAAATAAAACACTTTAATAAAGAATGTGACAAATCATTAAATCTAATCATGTAAACATTTTAAAATCTAGGGGTAGTAATAACAATATCATTTGTTTTAGAGTTAATAATTTTGCATAGGTTTGAAGATGAGTCAAACAAGACGTTTAAGCCAATATCACATAACTGACATATCAAAATTAAATTATGCTTCAAACCTTTATCATACAAAATATTTGAGATAGTAAATGATTTGTTAACTACTACTCAATTGTCGATGATCTTTCCCTTTCCATTGTCTCCAAAAGTAACTACTACGCCTTTCTTCATCTCTAGGCTAAGGAACTTTGATTTATTGCCCGTCATGTGCATGGAACACCCTGAGTCCAAGTACCACATATCTTCTTCGTCCTGTTAGAGCAAGGTTATGTGCCTCCAAGTTCCTCACCTTGGAGCCCACCGGTTCTCTTTGTTAAAAAGAAAGATCGGAGCTTGCGGCTTTGTATCGACTACCGGGAATTGAATAAGCTTACGAAATAGAATAAGTATCCTAACCCGAGAATTGACGATCTATTTGATCAGTTGGTTGGGTCAACGGTATATTCGAAGTTAGATCTGAAGTCTGGTTACTACCAATTGAGGATAAGGGAGAGAGACATCCCAAAGACAACATTCAGTACGCGGTTTGGGCATTATAAATTCACGGTCATGCCGTTTGGTTTGACTAATGTGTCATCCGTGTTTATGGATCTGATGAGCAGGACGTTCAGAGAGTACCTGTACCATTTTGTGATAGTATTTATCGATGATATCTTGGTGTACTTGTAGTGTGAAGAGGATCACTACAATCACCTGGACATGGTGTTGGAGACGTTGAGGAGAAATCAGTTGTATGCTAAGTTCTCTAAGTGTGAGTTTTGGTTATCCTCGATAGCGTTCCTTGGTCATGTTGTTAGTGGAGAAGGGATAGTTGTGGATCCGGTGAAGATAGTGGCGATACGGGAGTGGCCTTCTTTGACTACAATGGCGGAGGTCCGGAGCTTTCTAGGGCTTACTAGCTACTACAGGTGCTTCGTAGAGAACTTCTCGTGGATAGCGCTACCACTCACAGCTTTGAATAGGAAGAATCAGAAGTTTGTGTGGTCTTTGGAGTGCGAACAGGCTTTTGAAGAGTTGAAGAGGCGGTTGACCACAACGCCTATTTTATGTTCCCAAAGTTGAACCGAAGGGTTCGAAAACTATAGTGATGCTTCGGGTAGTGGTTTGGGCTGTGTTCTGCTGTAGTATGGGAGTGTGATAGCCTATGGTTCACGATAATTGAAGGCTCACGAGATAAATTATCCGCTTCATGACTTGGAGTTAGCGGCCATGATATTCGCTTTAAAGCTGTGGAGGCACTATCTGTACGGTTTGAAAGTCGATATATACACCGATCATAAGAGCTCGAAGTACCTGTTAGATCAGAAGGATCTGAACATGAGGCAGCGGAGATGAATGGAGTTCCTAGGGGACTACACCTTAAAGATACATTATGTGCCAGGGAATGGTAATGTAGTGGGGGATGCGTTAAGTCGTAAGGTTCCTGCACATGCCAACTGGTTATCGGTACATGATGAGAGATTGGTCCGTGAGTTGGAGGCTTTGGAGATATCTTGCGTTGACAAGCAGTCTAGTACTGAGGCGAAACTATTTTGGACCGAGGTGTAGTGTCGCCTAGCTGATACAATTCGGCGGGCTTTGATTCGGGATAACAGCATGAAGCAGATCTTAGATGAATCATTGGATGGGTCAAGTTCCCAGTTTGTTGTTGAGGATGGGTTGCTAAGGAAGGACGGTCGCCTATGCATTCCTAGTGCGGATAATCTTCGGGAGGAGTTGATGTACGAGGCTCATCATACCAAGTACTCAATCCACCCGGGAAGCACGAAGATGTATAGAGACATGAAGAAATTATTTTGGTGGCCAGGATTGAAGAAGGATGTAGCACTCTATGTGGCCAAGTGCCAAACTTGTGCCTTGGTGAAGGCGGAGTGCCAGAAGCCCGGAGGTTTCCTAAAGTCCTTGCCTATCCCAGAATGGAAATTTGACGACATATCTATGGATTTTGAGCATGGTTTGCCGAAGTCACAGAGTGGAAACGACTCCATCTGGGTGGTCGTAGATAGGTTGACCAATGTGTCGCACTTCATCCCGATCAGGAAGGAAGATCCGGTGGAAAGGTTGGCCAAACTCTATCTGGAGAATATTGTATGGTTGCATGGTGTGCCCTACAGTATTGTTAGTGATCGATATGGACGCTTCACATCGAATGACTGGAGGTTGGTTCATAGTCTGTTGGGTACTAAGCTAAAGTTCAGCACAGCCTTTCATCCGCAGACAGATGGCCAGACCGAGAGGGTCAACCGGACGTTGGAGGACATGCTTCGCATGTGCGTCCTAGATTTTGGAAAGCAGTGGGAAGATCACCTATACATGGTGGAGTTTGCGTATAACAATAACTTTCAGGAGAGTATTGGAATGGCGCCTTTCGAGGCCGTTTACGGGAGAAAGTGTCGCACGTCGTTGTCTTGGTTGGAGACGGGCGAGTCGAAGCTTTACAAATGTCAAGCGGTGGATGATGCCAATTCAGTGATACGGACAATTCAGGAACGGTTGAAGATCGCTCAGGATAGGCAGTCAAAGTACAATAACGCCAAACATAGGAAGATGGAGTTTAGTGTTGGCGACTGGGTGTACTTGAAAATCAAACCGTTCAAGGGTGTCTCGCGGGTTCGACGCTGGAAGAAGCTGAGTCCGAGATAATTTGGACCATTAGAGATCCTGGAGCATGTTGGAGAAGCAGCATATAGATTAAAGCTGTCGGTGGAGTTGAGTTGGCTACACGATGTGTTCTACGTATCGGTATTGCGTAAGGCGGTGCAAGAGCCTTCGCAGATAGTTGCAGTTGATCAAGTTCCAGTTGAATACGAGTTGATGACAAAGTTCAAGCCTATACGTATAGAAGACGTTGAAGTCAAGCGACTCCGCAACAAGGACATTAGAATGGTTAAAGTCCGTTGGGATAATTGCAGACGTGAGGAACTTTCTTGGGAGCGAGAGCAAACTATGTTGGAAGAATACCCCGAGTTATTCCATTCAGGTAACTTGTAATTTTTTGTACCTTTACTTAATTTCGGGACGAAATTCCTTAAGTGGGGGAGATTTGTAACGCCCCAAAAATTGTATTTGAGTTCGTCGCGTAAAAAGGGATTTTGGTGCCTGTATAGGGGTACACGGCCTAGGACACGGGCGTGTCCAAGGCCGTGTCTGGCATGGTGTTTTGGCCGATTTTATCCCGAGAAGGACACGACAAGGAACACGTCTTAATGACACGGGCGTGTCATTTGACACGGGCGTGTGCCTACCCATGTCAGTACCCGTATTTCCAAGGGTTGTGTCGGTTGGCGTGGTGGTTATATGTGACACGCCCCCGGACACGGGCGTGTCGAGGACCCGACACGGGCGTGTTGAGTGAGACACAGGCGTGTCTGAGACCGTGTGAGTCTCTGTGTTCGACGATCGTGCCTAGATCGAGGCACACGGCCTGGGACACGGCCGTGTGCCAAGCCATGTTTGGCCCAGGTCTGTTGATTTTTGAGTGGATCAGAGCCGTTCGATTTCTTTATTTTAAATCCGACGGCCCTGGGGAAACCCTGCTCTATTAAGATCGGAAATGGAGGATCAATTCCTCATTTTCTCCCTTAGTATCTCTCTCTCTCAAGGAGTTGGAAAGAGGAGGAAGAAGGAGGAGTTTTCCAGCCGCCGGCGGAGCATCGGAGCACCGTTTTGAGATCTAAGAGCGGATCCGTGGAGGAAAGTTCGTTGCGAAGATTTCCATCTGTGTAGTTTTATATGGCGCCAAAGCATACTACAAGGGTAACGATTCTCCACTTGAGCATGTGAAGCTCTTCCTTTTTGCATAGGGAAAACCCGCTCCCGCGAGTGTGCGGCGAGTGTGCGGTGTTCCTTGGGGTTGATGGGAATAGTCCCCCTTATGTTGCATATAGAGTCCGGAATCGAAGTATGAGCATATGCATTGTGTGTGAAGCCTACCCGGACATGTTGGTATGGATCGGTGATGTTGTATTTGTTATGTTTTGCCGGAGAAGACTCTGTGCTTTGGGTTTTCGGGTTTCTACGCTGTAGATTGCAGTAGGGATCCTTGGGGGTTAGCTCAAAGGCGCACCCGGAAAAATGAGCGGAATCATTATTCTACTAACTTGGCGATCTGGGAACTGGCCTTGAACATAACTGGGTTATGTGATTTATTGGAATATTAGAATCTGAGAGAATCTTTGCCCGTGTGTACGTCTTAAGGTGAACTATGCGGTTGAGCAACGGGCAAGTGGAATTGGACCTGGGCTATGTGGTTCGGTGCGAGAGACCCGAAAAGGGGACTGGACGTTGACATAGTCGGGAGCATTAGACAGTGGTCAGGAAGGCTGAAATGCTCATGTTGTTGCCATCCTGGGGGTGGTGGTGATGTCGCTGAAGTGTCAGGATTCACCGTTAATGTGCCCTGAGTGCACGGGGTGTTTGGCCATGCGAGCCTGCACCTGTGGCGAAGTATGTTTATACATAATTGTTCAGCTGGGCTAACGATATGCAGGGAAGGAGCACTGCCGTCCCGAGAAAGGGACGGGGTCATTATAATTTTGTCGGCTTTAGCTGATAATTGCATGTTTGCCACCGTGCGGTGGAATGTTTCTTGCAGGTGCTACGGAGCCGAGTGAAAAATATCGGGCTGGAGCCCATTTGTCGTGCTGGCCCTCGAAGGCCATAGCGTATAATTGTTTTTATTTTATCATGTGTGGCCGGCCTACGAGCCGATGTATGTAAGACACTATTTGATAAGTGAACTATTATAAGGCCATAAGGCCATGTATCTTTCAGTGTATTGTTATTTCATTCCAATGGTAGCGATTGTGGATGTTCATGTAAATTGATTATTCAGTTTGGGTTCTTTCTACTTTTAAAAGCTTCCGCTAGAATGCTCTGTGTTAGGACGAGTAGACTTAATTGGAATGTTTGGTTATTAATACGTAACCCTTTCGTCTGTCCGTGGTATATGGTGTCGGGTTCTAGCTGGACCTTCTGTTATATGCCATACGATGGATGGAGGTGTTACAGTCTCCTACCTCAAAGTCCCTTATAGTAGACACTCTCAAACTGGTTATGGACTACCATGAAAGCAAAAATGAACCTTACATCCCCAGGAATGGGAATTATATGAGAAGTCCTTGATAAAGAGGAGACTCTATGATAGAGAACATGACAGGAACAACCCATATGCTCATGCCAAGCCTCCCAAATACTACCCCAAGACATACAGCTACCAGAGGCGACAACAAGAGAAGAAAGACAAGCAACAACAACATCAAGCTTAGAGATATATGAGAATTTGGAAATGATTTTTGTAGTAATGGTACTTTGGAAAATCACATTTATATAATTCTATCTTTTGATTATATAATCTTGTTTATAGTCTTATGCTTGCTTAGACTGATTTATCTATTTTGCACTTTTTATGTCTATAATTCACCTTAGTGTAAAGGGTTCTGACTTCTACAAATAGGGGGAGATTGTTCATTATTGTATTCATATTAACCCAGATTTGATGAAGTCACCCTTGAACTACGATGAATTAAGTTGTATTTGATGCTTTGTTTGAGCTATGTGTTTGCAGGATTCTAATGCCAAGTGTAGACCAATGTCAGTCTACAATGGGTCACCAAACACAGGACCATATAATGTAATCCCTCATTATGTGATCCAAAGTGTTGACTCATGTGTAGCCTCTCTATTTGGATACACTTCATATTCAAGCACCAGGACTAATTGGAAAAAAACTTGTGCTGGATTCACCAAAGAAGAAGAGAATTCTGTGAAAAGATATTTACTAAGTACTTTACTCGAGTAGATTTCTACATACTCGAGTGAATTGCTTAGTTAATACACGAGTAAATCTCCTTATACTCGAGTAAGAAAGTTGGATCACGAGTAGTCAAGTTATGGCTCTCGAGTAGCTAAGATAACTACTCGAGTAGATTCCTTCTTTTTCTCGAGTCAACATAATTTCTTCTCCAGAAATTTTTCTAAGTAAATTACTCGAGTAGTCATATAAGTACTCGAGTAGTTTAAACCTCTTGTCTCGAGTTACAGAAGTCTGCATGTCATGTAATTTTCCCTCACTCGAGTAGTCAAAGTCATGTACTCGAGTAGTTCATCTACTACTCGAGTAGACCAGAGTTTATACTCGAGTAACCATATTTTCTTCCATAAGAATTTTTCTAAGTCCATTAATCGAGTTGATATTTCTATATACTTGAGTAGTTCTTATACTCTCGAGTAGTTCAGTTTCATTGCTCGAGTAACCCAGAATTATATCCCGAAAATATTCCAAGTCCCTGACTCGAGTAGTTCCTCTTCCTCTCATGTAGTCAATTTCTTTTCACTCGAGTAGAATTTATTGTACTAGAGTAGTCCAACTCCACTTCTCGTGTAACTGTTTTAGCACTCGAGTAAATCTCTTTATACTCGAGTATTTGATCTTCATTTCCAGATTTTCTCCAAGTATTTACTCGAGTAGTTATCTTCAGTTCACTCGAGTAGTTCTATATGGTACTCGAGTAGTTTTATCTTCACTCGAGTATATCAGTTTCATTTTTCTGAAAATTTGTTAAGTCCAGAATTGACAGATTTCTTAATCTACCTTAATGTGAATGCTCCACGTGTACCTCATTAAGAATTAATTATGACTGTTATTGTAGATCCTATATAAGATCTTGTCAAACCGACAAACCCTAAGAAGAAGTTTTGCAGTTAAAATTATTTCGAAGTTCTCAGAATCTCTTTCTCTCTCTCTCTCTCCCAAGAAGCGAAAGCCGCCGCCGCCGATTTTCATCGCTCACAACAAGCTAGGGTTTTCGATTTTAGAGGATTCAGATCAAGAAGGTTTACATATCGAGATCATCGTTCAATTCTTCGTCTTCTATTCGATTGTGTGAAGCTAAGAAAATCCAGATCTGCTTTGCCGAGAATCTTCTTCAACCTCTCTGATAAAGCCGAAAAGTTTAAAAGAGGAAGATCCAGGCCGATTGCTTGTAGATCTGAGATAGTATTACTGTTTGTATTTCAACATTCTTTCTATTTCATTCTTGTAGGAGAATTCTCTACGAGTGTTGGAGCTTTTGTCTCCGAGATTGTAGGAAGTTTTACCTTCCGAGTGTAGATCCGTTTTGTGGATCGAGATTGTAGGAAATTTGTTCAGAGGCGTGGGTTTGGTTTTCAATCCGAGATAGTGGAGTAGCCGAGTCTAGTGTATTCCTAGATCGGTGAGGGAAAGTGGATGTACCCAAGGTTAGGGAACCACTATAAATCTTGCATCATCTGTGATTGATTGCATAGATCTTAAATTTTTAATCCGCAAAAAGACGCACATCTCACCTATTAACCCCCTCTAGGTGATTTAGGTAGACAACTAAACACTTTCACTCAAAAACTCCTTGACGACCTCTGGCTGAGCGACATTCCCGATCTCTCCATCACCAAATTCTCTCCACTCTCCCCGCCATTTTCACCTTCTGTCATAGAACTCGCTGGGTCCCAAGCACAGCTGCAGGCAGATCTACCTGCCTCATAAGGTTGATTCCTTGTGCGATTTCTACAAAAAGTCGTTGATCGATTTGTATCTCTCTCTACTGACTTCTAACTTACATTCGCAGCTTCTCTGTCGCACACTACAGGCGAGGTTCTCGATATCGCACCTCTACGAGAAACTCATCTAGTCGACCCAAAGCTTGGCCTCTAATTCAAACTGCGCACATCATCCGGATCAGCATCGACTCCAAGAAGGGGCCAGAAAAATAAGTCCATGTGGCGAAGAAGAAGGATATCCTGAATACTATGACCTCACACCCCGGGATGAGCAAAGTCCCTCCTCCTACGATCACCTCATCGCTCATCACTTTTCCTCTGCCACCTCCTCCACCGGCTAACCCGCAAATACCAAGGAGCACACCACTTTCGATGCCACCCCCTCCGGCGAGCTCGCCACAACCAAGGACGAGCACTATATGCCACTGCATCTACCTTTGTCGCCGAGCAACGAAGCTCACCCTGAACTCTACCCGAAAACCAAGGTCCCCGAATTCTACCGGAGAGCTCAATGGGAAATCTGGAAAGAAGGCGCCCAAGCTACTTCCTGCAAGGATTCGAAGTCGCGACCTTAGAGGTCGTGGATAGGGGCATCCTGCCGAGCGACCTGACTGCTCGTCATCGGTACCACTAGAATCAACTCTCCATAGCCCTTCACCTCACTGATCTCGGTCCCCTTGACAAGGTAGTTCACACTATTGCTGACTTGGTCTGAATGCTGATGTTAGTTTCTGACTTGGTGCCTTGTCTCCTTCGACAGGTCGCCCGGCTGCTCCTGGTGCGGCTTTCATCGACCCTCTTAGGCTGTCCGGAAATGAATATCTCCATAACGCTGTCTGTGCGTACATCGAGCTATAGGCTAGTTTCAACCAACTCACCATTTGCGAGCCTCATCGCCAAATCTCGACACTGGAGGTGAGGATGACTTATACGGAAGAGCTGCGGGAAAGTCTGGCAGCTTACGAAGCTCGCATCCACATGATCCAAGAGTTAGACAAGCGCCCGACGATGACTGACCATCACAACCAGCTCTATGGTGAGGAGTTGGCTGGCATGCGCCCGAGCATGGGGTCCGTTTGGCGATTTGAGAGGATGGAAGAATAGATGCGGCGAGGCGAAGACGTGATAGTCGTGGCTACTGAGCATTTCCGCCGAGCATGCGACATGGGCTGGGCTGGGTGACACCCACGTCTTCATAATAGGAGGCCTCCTAGGACTTACAAGTTTTCCCTTCTTTCTTCCATCCAGCTATACTCGCCATTTGGCAAAAAATTGTAAGGCACTTTATTCTTTATTTGTAATAAGGAAAGTTTGTATCTTGCATTGATGATACTGCTTTGAGTTTTATGCTTTTGTTGCGATGATATTTTTCTTCTACTATATTCTCGTCTTCTTTCTGCAACATCACAAGTTGTTTTGTGCATGTCTGGAGATACGCCAGGATTCTGGATATTGTTGTGCGAGATTGGACTAGTGGTTATGGTTGATCTCTTGGCGAGTACACGACTTAGGTAGATACTCGTGTGAAGTTGATATATCCCCACCAATTGGCCTTTGCCTATAAATAGAAGGGGTAGGTGAGCATTTAGTGCGTTGTTGCGAATTCTGACCCTATGTTCCCGAGAATTCATCCTTGTTCGTGTTTTTTTCCCGTTCTCGCTCCACTCGCTCTTCTTTCTCGCTCAGACTACTCGCTCAAAATGGTCAGTGATGATGCTAGTGCTCGCTGACAGGCCCACACGACCAACATCACCGACACTATATTCAAGAAATCTGCAGCGACCAAGCAATATCTGAAGGATTTTTGCCAAAGGAACTTGCCGGAGGAATACTCGGCCAGGCTCCCATCTTGGACCGAGCGACTACACACATATCTCGAAGGTTAGATAGTCTTGCCACTCCACCACTTTGATGTCGGCCTAAAACTTCTGTTGTGGTCCGAGTTTTGCCAAATCCTACGACATTTATGTATTATGCCAGCCCAGATCAATCCCAACGTTGTGGCGATGATCATGAGCTTCCTCTACTTCCTTCGGGAAGAGATGATCATGATCGACATATCCATCTTCTTGATGGTCTTCGACTTTGATGCGACATCCGAGTGAGTGATCTTCCTCAACAGTAATGTTTGCACATTGGATAACATAGCTAACAAAGTACATCAGTGGGGAGAGTATCTGATCGTCATCGACAGAGACTTTGAAGGCGTGCCGAGGAGGCCGCAGAAGCCACCTGAAGTCGCCTTCCTGCCGCCCATATTGGAAGGCGTGTGTGAGGAAAATTTTGAAGCTTTCCACGGGCGGCGATTTGACATCATCTACTGGCATCATAATGTCAACATGCTCGACAAAGTATTCCCCGACAAAGGTATATCCTTGCAAGATTCTGCCATACTAGCCGAACTGAACAATCATTGTTGAAATTTGTACTAATTGTTGTTCGTCACCTACAGCTACTCGTTAACTCTCGCAAATACAGCTTCCTCCTATGAATGTGGTTGCGTCATTGTGACAAGACTCCTTAAACCTAGCATATAAGGTGTAGTATATCCCGCCACGTGCGAGCGGCAAGGGCAAGTCGCACGCTGGCAATAAGGTCTTGTTGTAGAAGAAGCTCGCCAAGGGGAAAGAGAAGGTCAAGTCCTCGGACCACCAAAGCAAGCGATCCAAGCTTTCTTGGGAGCTCTTCGATGAGAAGGAGTCACCAATTGATGTCGGGGTGCCTTACTTGCACCCGAACTACAACCTCGGTCGGGGAGGCAAGTGTTAGGTCTATTGATCCCAATGTCCGAGATTTGTAAAAAAATCAAACAAGTCAATGGTATACACATATTTGTATTTGATGTATGTTTGAGTTCATGCATGCAGGTTAGTCTATGTCATATTGATTGGACAACTGGTCCAAGTGACATTGACAGGTGGACTTAAAGAAGCTGACTGAAAAGGCAGGAAATTGCCTAAGTCCACTGGAGTTGAGTGAAGCAAGCTCACTCAACGCCAGATGAACCAGAAGCCAGTGATAGTGAAGAAAAAAGACTGAGTCCATAGGTGTTGAGTGAAGCCAGTTCACTCAATGCCGTACAGCTAACAGTGCTGAGAAAGGGCAGACAGTCAAAGCAATAAGGTTTGGCAAGGTAGAAAAGTGGCTAGGTCCACGGGCGTTGAGTGAAGTCAATTCACTCAACACCAAATAGCCAAAATCGTTGAGTCATGCTATTTCTGTCAAAGCCATAGAATAAAGAGTCAAAAACTTTGTTAATAACAGAAGCGTTGAGTGAAGCGAGTTCACTCTATGCCAATATCAAAAGGCTTTGAGTCAAGCTAATGTAGTCTGCCTAAGAGGAAATAGAGAATTCGGCTAAGTCCAGAAGAGTTGAGTGATGCTAGTTCACTCAACGCACTCAATGCTAGATTTCAGAAGCAAAGGCAGAAAGCATTGAGTGATGCCAGCTCGCTCAGTACCTTCAGACAGAAGGAGATTTGGCCAAGTATAAAAGTGTTGAGTGAGGCCAGCCACTAAACGCCTTTAGACAAAACGAAATTTGGCTAAGTATAAAAGCGATGAGTGAAGCTTATACACTCTACGCTCGTAATGCTTTCATGCAGAGCAGAATTATTCCAAGTCCAGAATCATTGAGTGAAGCTTATACACTCAACGCTCTCAACGCCATAGTTACAAAAGGGGCTGAAGATCAAGCTAAGGTAAAAAAGAGGTTATTGAATCTTATACACTCAACGCTCTCAATGCCTAGATTTGTAGAAGGATGTAGAATGTTGACTAAGTTAAAAAGTGTTGAGTGAAGTATATACACCCAATGCTCTCAATGCCTAGAGTTGCAGGAGGATGCAGAATGTTGATAAAGTTAAAAAGCATTGAGTGGAGTTTACTCACTCAACGCTTAGCAGAGCTGGAAATTTTCTAAGTCCAGATTCGTTGAGTAAAGCTTGTTCACTCAACGGACTCAACGCCATGGTAGTTGTCTGAAATTTTCTAAGTCTAGAATGGCTGATGTCAGCAAAGTCAACAAAAAGTCAACAAAAAGTCAACATTGTTTTATAGATGCTGTAATCCATTACTAACATCGCCGTGAGTCTCATTCTATAAAACTAAGGATATAATCAGTCATTAAAGCAATGAAACCTGTCAGTCATCTCGCCATATGATGGGATTATAAATAGAAGATGAGATCTGGATCGAAAAAATTCCTATGAGATCAATTCATTACGATATAGAGGAGTGGGAATTCGTCTTCTTCCCTCACCATTGTTGCAGAAACAAGAAGATCAAATCAACGATTTTGAATGGTCTCTGAGTTAGCTTCGACAATCACCATCTGCTACAGTAGGATCAGAGGATTTCTCCGAGAAAGAAGAATATGCCAAGGCCAGCCCAGCCCTAGCTAAAGTTGCTTCAAGATCCAAGCCAAGACGAATTTGAAGATCAATCTCTGGATCTCTGAAGAAGAGGTAGAGCAATCAGTGTTCTGCAAAACAGCTTAGCTGATAGAAGATCTCCCCTCTCTCTTCTTCATCAGTATAATCAGAATCATGGTTCTGAGTTACTTCCAGCACATGCAGCAGATTCTTGGGTATAGTTATTCTATTTGCTGTGAAGTAGATAGGGCTGAGATTCACTCAGCTCAAGATGCAATTGACTCAACGATTAATTTCACTTGAGTCAAAACAACTTTTTTATTCAAATTCTATAAGATATGTTTAAGATCTGTGTTGTAAGCATAGTTTATAATGGATGAGAGTTAGATCTGGTGAGATTTGTATTGTAAGCTACGTTATAAAGGCTGAGTGTAGGATCAGGTATAGATCTGAGTGGTTGGATCCATTCTTGGATATTTGTGATAGGGCTATTTTTCCAGCCTATATTGTGGATAATTTGGGCATGTGGGAGGTGATTATGTTATTACTATGTGGTTGGGCTGAATACCTATGTTGATGGTCTCTGTGGAGACTGTATGATCTTGTGGGATCGTATTGTAATCTCTGAGGAGCCAAGTTATTGCATAAGTGCCATGTCTAACATTCTGTTAAAAAGGAGAGAGCGATAGTGGATGTACCCAAATACTGGGGAACCACTATAAAGCTTCTATGTTGTCTGGGTGATAATCTTGAAAGCATCAACAATCATATCATAACACAACATAATCTGAAAAAGGTTAAAAGTAACTAAAAAGCTAAAGAAACCTATTCACCCCTCCCCATCTAGGTGATTAGATACCCTTATAGTCAAATACTTTCAAGTGGTATCAGAGGGAGGTTGCTCTAGAAAGGCTTAATAGTCTGTGTAGATCTCAAAGGGTAGCCGAGAAAAGATAAATATGGGTTCAAGAGAGAAGAATAAAGAACTAGGTTCTATGAAGCTTCTTCTATACAGGAAAGAAAACTTTGGAATCTGGAAAGAAATGGTCAGATTGTTTATGGACGCATCAGACCCTAGTATTTATGTTACAGTACAAGAAGGACAATCCATTCCAGTGAAAGTGTCTGTTATCTTTGCAAATGTCAAGATTGCTAAGAGTTATGCAGAAATGACTAAAGATGAAATCATTCTGGCTGTAATGTATAAGAGGGCGCAAAACATTATAGTTAGTGCCATAGATGACTCTACTTTTCAAAACCTGGTGCACTGCAAATCCTCAAAGTAAATGTCTGATAGTCTGGTGATATATATGGAGTGTACTGAGAAAGTTAGAAATGATAGGAAGTCTATGCTCAATCAAGAGTATGAGGCTTTCAGGCAGATCAAGGAGGAGACCATAGCTAGTTGGTACGAAAGGTTTTTCAGAACTGTAAATGAGCTAACGTCCTATGGCCGGGTCTTTAGTAACTACGAGATAAATGATAAGTTTCTTAGGTCTCTTACTAGAGACTGGGACACAAAGATATATGTCATTAGATAAGTGGCAAAGCTGGCAGAGACTCCACCATACACTTTGTTTGGGATGCTGTTGTCATATGAAATGCAGCTGACTACAAGAAATGAGGAAGAGAAGACTAGCAAATCTTAGGACAAAGAATCAAATGTGGCCTTCAAGGAAGATAGTTCCAAGAGGAGCAAAGAGAAGAATCCTTCTCCTCTAAGAAGGCTAGCTGAGTTTGATGATTCAGATCAAGAGACATCAGAATATAATTAGTCTTATGAGGAGTTTGCTGCTTTCACAAGGTAGTTCATGAAGTTGATAAAGAAGAAGGTGTGGAGAAGCAGACCTTCTTCCTCCTTACAACACAAGGAGGACTACTACAAAACCACGAAGAAACCATCCAAGGAAGGTAGGTATGAGTCAAAACAGAGTAAACAAGTTTCTAATAAGTTATCTGCATTTACTGTAGCAAGCTAGGGAATGTTGTGGCTGAATGTCCTGTGAAGAAGAAAGATGTTGATGTGAAAAATCATCAATATTAGAAGGGAAAGAAGGAGAAAACCTTCTTTGCGAGTAAGGGTAAAATCTAGACTGACTCATCCTCCTCAGAGCCAAATGATGAAGATGAAGCAGATATTAGGCTGATGGCTAGATTAGATGAGGAATTTTGCGAGGTTTAGCCTGGTCCATCCAAGGTACACTCTCCATTCAGCACTACATCTAAGTCAAGTTATAAGACTGGTCCAGATTAAGAAGCATCTTCATCTAAGGATGAAGGTGATTCTAAATCTGAGAATGATATCAATCAAGAGATCGATAAGTATGGTGAACTTTTAGAAGCATTCAAAAGAATTAAGCAACTGACTAAAAAGCAGGCTCAAGAGATTGCATCTCTATAGCTTGCTACTTCCCAGCATTCTGAGCCAGCAGTCACGCTGGAACAGAAAATAATGGATGTCAGTCAATTGAAGAATAGTACTTTTATACAGATAGGCACCATAAAGTATAAGAATGATCTTATTATGGATCTAGAAGAAAAGCTCCAAAGGGAGAAGAGAGTTGTGTCAAGTTTTTCTATGCTGCCTCTTTCAATGGAAAGGGAAAAGCTCCCGCTAGGCTATCCATTCCTTTGAAAAGAGTAATACTCCCTACTAATAGGTTTGACCAGGACTCTATGTATGGTCACTGGAAGAATGAGAATTCTTCCTGGAAGGATACTAATGTTTCTTCCAATATAAGGAGAAGAGGAACGAGAATGAGTGCCTTAAAGGGTAGTCATGAGGAAATACAAATGGTCCATCTTGGACCATTTGTCTTTTGTGTTCCAACCCCTATTCTTAAGATGGTGGTAGTGCACAAACTTCAGACTCAATCAACAAAAACTCAGACTAAAGTTTAGTCTTATAGCAAGCCTGATTTTAGTGTTTCTGATGCTATCAGGAGCATGATTTCTGCAAAGAAAACTGCTCCTAATGGTACTCAGAAAATACCAATTAAAGATGCTGAAAGACTCTCCATCAGTCAGATAATTGCTGAAATAAATCTGAAAAAGACTACTACTATTCCTTCAGGAAAGTTTATTGCTGTTAACTGAGTCATTAGACCAACTCAGAAAAGAAGATATAACCTTCAAGAGTGCTGGTGCTGTGGCAAGATAGAGTATTTTGCCATTGATTGTTGGTATAATTCTAATGTGCATAGAGCTAAAGTAAGTCTAACAGTCAGAAAAACTATTGGTTGACATGTTTATTTTGAGACTAACATGCACCTAGGATGAAAGAGGGGGATAGATCTGATTTACACTAGAGGGGGGGGGGGGGGGTGAATAGAGTAATTAAAACTTTTAACTGTTTTAAGGAATTATCAGAGTAAAGTAGGTGATACCAATAGTAGTAATAGAAAATATAAACTAAGCTAAACTATCACAACACAACAATCTATCACAGCAAACTAATCTATCACAGCAAAGCAAGAACAGAAAGAAAATAGGCAACAAGACGACACAAGAATTTTATAGTGGTTCCGCAACTGGGTACATCCACTCTTCTACCACCATGGTAGGAATCCACTAACTGGTTTTTGATCAGGTGATTGCCACCACAAGATCTATTTTTAGGGAGATCTCACAACCTGTTTAGCTTTTGATCAGTTGACCAAAAATCAAGAATAAACTTTTGAAGGGAGTTAATAAACCATTTGTACAGGAGGTGAGAGAGGTGATGTTGTCTTCTATTTTCTCTATACAACAGAGAAGACTAGCGGATTGTTGTTGTCAAGACTCCTTCTGAAATCACTTGGAGCCTTGCTTAGGGTGTAGGTCTTTAGCCTTGTCTTGAAATGATGTCCAGGAACTTTTTTGACTGATTGAAATTTGTTGTCCTTGAATGTTTCTAGAGAAGAAGTTGAAGAAGACTATTGATATCAGTTTGTTGTTCTTCTTCAGTCTTCAGTAAGTAAAAGGGGAAAACAGGTTGTTTTCTACATATAGAAGAGTTCTGAATATTTTTGTATTCTCTGAAAGTTCTTGGTTGTTATCTGTATTCCTTGTATTGTTCCCGTCTGAAAAGAGAAAAACTCTTTTATATTCTCTATCAAAATTCTCCTTTGAATTTTTGAATTCCAAGCATTGATTGCTAATCTGTCCGCAGAATGAAAAACGGCTGGAGAATATTGTCTTTAATGAGTTTCCCCAATTGTCCCAATAAATTAAGCAAGTAATTAACCTTGATGAAGACCATAATTAATGCTTCCAATAACGACTATATTCAAGAGAATATGTGCATTAATTACTGAGGAAATCACTGCTAAATAATATGGAATAAGGACAGTAATGAGGGAAAAACTCTAAGTCTGGCACTGGATAGAAATTGTCAAGCTCTGGACAGATTTCATCGACCTGAGATCCAAGTTAGTCGAGCTTAGCAATCTTGTTTGTTGACCTGAGCTCATCGAACTGTATTCTGGAAATATCTTGCCAATTCTGCATTCATAGTTTGTCGAGCAGAGAATCTGTCTTCGTCGAGCTGAGTTCATATTAACTAAACTATAAAGAATATGTTGATGCTGAACTCCAGATTTTGTTGATCTGAGCTTGAATATCGTCGAGCTCAACTCAGATAATGAAGTCTGAGTTCGTTGATCTGCGATCGATGATCGTTGAGCTAAGTTCGAAGGATTTCAAACTGATAATTTTGAACTTGAATTCTTTTAAGTCTTGAGTCTCCTGAAGTCTTTTGGTAGCTGGTCCATGATGGTTGAACCTAATGACTATCCTAAGCTCTAGAACTCAAAGACTTAACCATGGCTATACAATGTGGGTCAAAACTTATCCTAATTAGTGAATGTAGCCCAAATCCAAACTAGGGATCCAATAATCTCCTCCTATTTGGGTGAGGTAACTAATAAAAACAAAAGAAAATAATCACAAAGAAAAATAAATATATCTGAAGAAAATTAAAGCATCCAGCAGATATGTACACTATTGGATCTTTGTGACAGTTAAAATAAATAGAGTTACGAAATATAAAAACTAGACAAAATATTATTTGTTCTTCTTGGCCTTTTCTTTATCAGCTTTGTCAGAACCTTCAGAGGGCTGTCTGACTTTGATTTCTCTGTTGGGATTGGTAGCTTCTCTTTTTGACATAGTCATGTCTACTGCTCGAATAATACTGAGAGAAGTGGCTCTTGAAACTACAGCCTCTGGATGCAGATTCATATAAGCATCTACATTGAAAAACTTATTAACCTTTTCATACCTTTTTAATTCTTCATTTCTGTAGGATGACATTGTAGAGTACTGAGAACGATCTATGCCTTTAGCTTTCGCTTTGGTAATGAGAGAGAGTCCAACTAATTCTCGAAATCTGTCCATTTTAGCAGTTGTTTCTTGTTCAGGATCCACAAAAGCGATTGGAGGAGATTTTGGTCTTTTTGGACTGTAATCCTTTTCAGATTTATCAATTTCAGATACTATTTGTTGTATGTCTGGCTTCTGATGTTGCTGTTGATGTCTTCTACTGCTTGAATGTCTCTGCTGACTTCTTCCTTGAAATTGACATATTAAAGATTTTCCTTGTTGTCTTTGATAAGTCTGAGTATATGAAGTAGATCTCTGAGAAATATTCCATAAAGCGAGGTATACATGACGCGACATGATTTCGCCAGTACACAGGAATATAGGAATAAACACAAATCAAAACAATTCGAGCAGACAAAACTTGAGACTGCCGAGAATGCCCAGTCCGCCGAAGTCGCCGTGACCTCCCGAACTGTTGCTGCTGCTGTTAGAAGACGAATAGCACACGGAGTCCGCCGAGACCGCGAGGTCGCACGGACATACCATTATTCGCTGACTGCTATAAGCCGCTGCCAAACTAAGGAACAGACCGCCTAGACCGTCGAGTTAGGCGGACAGGTTATTGAACTTGGAAAAGCTAAAACAGAGAAAACTGACAAGTCGTAGAAGCGACCTGCTGAAACCTCTTATTGAAACTGCAAACTTCACTGATGCTGACCGTAGTGAAGCCAAAATTCTGGCTCCTCAGTGTTAGTCGTTCAACCTGCAAATAGCAAACAGTTATCTCTGCTCAACCCGTGTGGACAACAAAAACTAGACCACAACAATTAACCAAGCCCTCACTTACTGTTCACGCAGTTACTGTAGATGTGCAGGGGGGTCTATTTATAGGAGAGGTGAGGAGTGTGGTCACCACCCTAGTGAATAGAGTCACCACCCCAGCTTGCACGCTAACACAACCCAGCCCGCCAAGTCCGCAAGGACTTGGCCAGACTCCAATCTTCTAGGTTCTAGGACAAAGTCAGTCCACCATTATGCAGACACATTTCCAGCCCGCACAACACAAGCCCAGCGCCAGTCTGCCCAATGTAAGCATAGCGCCAGACCGCCACTCAAAGCAGCATGTGGACACAACCACAAGTTATGCTGCAATAGTCCGCAATAAAATACAGCATGCGAACACAGCCATACCACATGATGCATCAGTACGCACATTATACGTAGACAAAGAGGCAGTCCGTACAGCTCGACAACAATGCCACCGCCCGCCACGAGTCCACGACTAACAGGCAGTCCGTCCGGTCAACAGCAGACTCTGCGGACTCTGCGGACACCATAGACTTGTCACAGAAAATGACCAAGTCCAGCAGCTCAAGCAACTGGCGCGAGCACAACAGACACATAAGACCCAGACCGGCAATCAGCAGGACAGTCTGCCACAAGGATGTAAACATCCATTGCAACATGGAGAGCTCGACAAGAATAAAGGCCCATCACCAAATCTAGTCCACAAATGTGGACTCTGCGGATGCAATAAACAAGTTTGCCAACACAACGCGGACACAACATCCAATCCGCCTGGTTACCATAAGAGCTGGCTAACTGCAAGGCCGTAGATCAAGCTGAGCACCGCCAACAGACTGCTAAACACAGTCCGCTGTGCCCGCTCCACTAGATGCCCAAGTTTCAAGACATCCTTGGCCATACACCAACCAAGCCGCACACCAGTCAGCCCAAGGCCACACACCAGGACGCACAGGCCGCCCCTCAAGAATAGTCATGCCACCATGACCAAGCCAAGCCAGGTCACCTAGGCCGCAACTAGCAGTCTGCCCAGGCCGCGGACTCAGACCGCACAGGCCACTCATACTGCCTGGCCTGCCCTATCACCCACATTCACTTCATAAATTTCAACACTCCCCATTTAAGTGAGAAGTGGTGATCAAGCACAGCAACACTCATAACCGTTGAAATATCCCCTTCGACGGCGGCTTCGTGAAGATGTCAGCAAGATTGTCTTCGCTCCGAACATGCCCGACCATAAGAGATCCCTCCAACGCCTTCTTCCTTATGAAGTGATGCTCGATCTAAATATGCTTGGTGTAACGGTCCGGGCCCATCAACATGGGACCCAGCCAGACCGCCGGCCTACCAGAGTCCAGGCCCAGGCCCACTACTGGTAGTCAGCCTATCACATTCAAGCCTATAGGCCATGCACCCCAACCCCTCTCCACGCATGTTTATCAGTAGTGGCGGGTTGTTGCCACTGGGGATCGAACCCAGGACCTTGATAAGAAGGCTTTACGCCACTCCCTCATCACCAACTGAGATGCATAGTTAAGCATGCTTGGGCGAGAGTAGTACTGGGATGGGTGACCTCCTGGGAAGTCCCTGTACGACACAGCTTAACTGTCGAGTTCGCTCATCAAAGGGAGGTTGTGGCCACCAACAACCCACCTATTGAGGGAGAGGGGTTGGGGTACTAGGGCTGCAGCCCAGTAGAGTCGCCTAGAGCATAGCTGTGACACTGTCACATTGGATCAGCTAGGGGCATTACAATAAAAGCGCACTTTTTGTAACGGTCCGGGCCCATCAACATGGGACCCAACCAGACCGCCGACCTACTAGAGTCCAGACCCGGGCCCACTACTGGTAGTCAGCCTATCACATTCAAGCCTGCAGGCCATGCACTCCAACACCTCTCCACGCCTGTTTATCAGCAGCGGTGGGTTGTTACCACTGGGGATCGAACCCAGGACCTTGATAAGAGAGCTTTACGCCACTCCCTCATCACCAACTGAGCTGCAGCAAAGTAGGCCCATGCACATCCTCATGAACATCCTCTATAAGCCTCCTCAACCAGATAGCTTCTCGAGCAGCCAAGGACAAAGCCTTATACTCTGCTTCCGTAGTAGACACAGACACTGAGTCATGTTTCTTGCTACACCACGAGATGCAAGCTAATCCACAAGTGAACACATAACCCGAAGTTGATCTTCGATCATCCGAGTCACCACCATAATCAGCATTCGTGTATCAAAGCAAATAAAACACCATTTCCCTTCTGTACTGGAGTCCCATATCAGAAGTTTCCTTGACATACTTCAAAAATGTTCTTTGCCGCCACCAGATGAGACTTCCTCGGTTCAGCCATAAACCAACTTACTCGTCCAATAGCATAAGTAATGTCTGGCCTTGTAATCGTTAAGTAGAGTAAGCTCCCCACTAGAGCTCTAAACACCAAGGGATCAGGAAGAATCCTTCCTTCATCTTGTCGAAGCTTCAGACCAAGATCCGGAGGAGTAGAGCAACTCTTCCCTTTGACCATACCGAATCGATTCACAATGTGATCCGCATATCCTTTCTGGAAAATGAGTACCTCGCTCTCCTTCCTCTCCACTTCAAGACCAAGAAAGTGATGAAGCTCTCCCAAGTCTTTCATCTCAAAGCGAATAACAATCTCAGCCCTGAGTCTAGCTACCTCCTCCCCTGAATTGCCTGTGATGATCATATCATCCACATACAGTAGTACCAAGACTTGAAGCTCCCCTTCTTCTTGATGAATAAGCTAGTATTCGAGTTGGAAGCAAAATAACCGCAGAATTGAAGATACTCTGCTATCTTCCCATACCAAGCTATAGGAGCTTGCTTCAACCTATAGAGAGCCTTCCTGAGTTTGTAGTCATAGTTCGAATGAACTTCAGAAACAAATCCCAGTGTTTGATCCATGAAGTTGTCCTTATCAATTTCTCCGTAAAAAAAGCATTCTTCATATCAAGCTGCCACATTCTCCATCTCTTGCAAGCAGCCAAGGCGATCACCACCCGAACTGAAGTAAACTTTGCAACTTGACTAAATATATCCTCATAGTCTTCTCCATACTGTTTTGAGAATCGTCGAGCAACCAGGCGAGCTTTATATCTATCAATTCTCCCATCAACCTTCTTCTTCAACTTGTACACCCACTTGCAAGTCACTGGATTAATGCCATCAACCGTGGGCACAAGGTCCCAGGTTTCATTCTTCTTGAGAGCAGCAATCTCCTCCTTGATGGCATCTTCTTACTCCTCGACTCCAGTGGCCTCATTGAAGTTTGTAGGCACTCTCTCATCCAGAAGACCTGCAAAGAAGCAAGAGACAAAACTCACGGCATTCCCATCACAGTATCGAGTTGGAGGCTTAACAACCCTCTTTGATCTCCGGAGGGTTTGCTCCTTGCTCACCACATTCATTGCTTCTTCAGGCTCAGCTCCATTCCTGGGCAGACATTGAGAAATTCTCCCCCTGCTTCCTGAACTAGAAGCCTCTGCCTCAGACCTCGAAGCAACAGGAGCTGTTAGTGATACAACAAGCTCCTCTTCCATAACTTCAGCAGCCACCTTCTGCTCTTCATCAACCTTGCTCTCTGGTAGCTCAATTGAGCCTCCGCCATATGATGTTAGTTCATCAAAGACCACGTCTCTTGATACAACAAACTTCTTCCTCTCAGGATCCATGCATTTCCATCACTTCTTTTGCTCACCATAGACAACAAAGATAAGCTTCCTTGCCTTTGCATCAAGCTTTCTCCTTGAAGCATCTGGGACATGCACATAGCAAGTTGATTCAAACACCCTAAGGTGTTCAACACTTGGCTTCTCATTTAGCAACATCTCAAAGGGAGACTTCATGTTGATCGGGCTGAGCGGCATCCGATTGATGATATAAGAAGCACAAGACATCCCCTCTGCCCAGAAGGACCTAGGAATGTCTTTCACATGAAGCCAACACTTGCAGGTTTCTGTCAGATGACGGATCTTCCTCTCGGCTACTCTGTTTTGTTGTGGAGTATGAGCACAAGTAAGCTCTCTCTGTATCTCGTGCTTCCTCCAGAAGTTAGAAAACACGGAGGAGACAAACTCACCACCATTGTCTGTTCTAAACTTCTTGATCCGCAAACGAAGACGGCCCACCAGTAGTTCCTTGAACTCCACAAACACCTGGAAAGCTTCTGACTTTTCCTTCAAGATTTGAACCCAAGTGTATCTTGAGTAGTCATCAATCAACACAAGCATGTATCTGCTCCCACCAAGGCTAGCAGTGACGGTTAGTCCCATCAAGTCACCATGGATACACTCCAATGGTCTCTTGCTCCTCATTTGTGATTTATCAAACGGAAGGTGATGAGCCTTGCCGTACTGACATCCCGCACAAACGTGACCATCGCCAAAGGAAGATAGCTTAGGCAAGCCTCTTAAAAGGCTCCTGCTTGCCATATCTTTCAACTTATCCATTCCTACACGCCCCAGCCTCTCGTGCCATATAGTAGCACTATCATTTTCCCTCATCCGATCAACATAAGAGTTTGTTGCAAGAACACACAAGTTCTTCACTCTCCTTCCAATAAGAGCAACATTAGCCATTACCACAGATACATTGCGAAGGAAATTCACTTTGTTGGCCCAAACATAACGTGATAAACCTCATCTACTGCATTGGTCACAAAGAAGAGGTTCTTCTTCATGCCTGGTATGTGATACACACTCCTTAACGTGAGTGGCCCCTTATCACTACCCAAAGACAAAACCCCCCTCCTTCTCTACTGCATAAACTGAATTATCAACAGTTATGATTGCTTCGTTACCTGAGTAAGCTTTTAGAGAAGAGAACTTTGACTTGTCTCCAGTGAGGTGATGACCACACCCGGAGTCCACGATCCACTCGTCGTTGAAGTCAATAGCGGACAAAGCACGGACACAAGTTCCCGTCATGGAAGCTCTGCCACCATCCAGCTTCTTCAGTGCTCAAGCAAGCTTCCTCCTTGCCTGCAGCATGCCCAGGCTACAGTTTGACCATGCAATCATGCTTGAAGTGTCCTCGCTGATGATGCCTGTAGCACTTCAAGTTCTTCTTCCAATCCTTCTTAGGAGCAGAGCTCCTCTCTGGCTGATAAGAAGTTGAAAGCTCATTTTCAGCGGTAGGTTTCTTCTTCTTCCCTTCCCATCTCTTCTTCTTCTTGCCTGTGAATAGTGCTTCACTACCTCCTTCAAAGATAGTCACTCCTGCCATCTGTCTTGCCAAACTTTCCTGCGAAGCAAGTAGATTCTCAAGCTCCAATAGAGATGGCTGTGTAGCCCAGCCTTGCACCTAGGTTACAAAGGCAACATACTTGTTTCGCAAGCCGCGGATAATGTGCCTCTACAACTTAGCCTCAGAGATAGGCTCATCAGGATCAAGCATTGATATCTCAGCACACGGACTCTTCATCTTCAAGAAGAACTTAGAGATAGTCAGGTCTACTTGAGTTGTCCGGACCAACTCATTCTCTAGGAACTGTAGCCGCGCCACATTCTCCATGTTGAACAACCCATCAATAGTTGTCCATATATCAGCAGCCGACTCACATCCAATGATGTGATCAAATAGCTCCGGTGAGACAGCCCTCATGAGAGTAAACTCCGCATTTGCATTAGTCTTCCTCTAGAATCTCACCTGCTCAGCAGTCCCAAAAGCAGCTATAACGTCTTGCCTATCATCTCCACTGATGACCTCCCATAGCTCCTTGCCAAGAAGAAAACTCTTCATACACGACTTCCACTTCTTGAAGTTAGTCGTGGTCAAGAGTTCAATACCTAGACCTCTTGCATAGTTCCCTTCCATTGCAGCAAACTTTGGTTAATCCTTCAGAAGCACAGAGCAACAACACAAGTTGATCATCGCTTAACCAACTGAACCTTGCTCTGATACCATGTTGAATTTTCTCAAAGTGGTCAACGAGATAGCCTAATGCCAAATTAATATCCTCAGAACTATCAGGATCACACCTTGATCGTGCGGAAACTAGGAAAGCAAGCTCAATCAACCAAATGCAATCACAGGTGCAAGTAGATTATATATTCTTTTACTTCTTCTTTATAAAGCAAGGTATACATGGCGAGACATGATTTCGCCAGTACACAGGAATACAGGAAAAAACACAAGTCAAAACAATTCGAGCGGACAGAACTGGAGACCGCCGAGACCACAAAGTCCGCCAAAGTCGCCGAGAGTGCCCGAACTGCTGCTGCTACTGTTAGAAGTCGAATAGAACATAGAGTCTATCGAGACCGCGAGGTTGTGCGGACACACCGTTATTCGCAGACTGCTATAAGCCGCTACCGAACTGAGGAACAGACCGCCTAGACCCCCGAGTTCGGCGGATAGGTTATTGAACTTGGAAAAGCTGAAACAAAGAAAACTGATAAGCCGCAGAAGTGACCTACTGAAACCGCTTATTAAAACTGCAAACTTCACTGATGTTGACCGCAGTCAAGCCACACTCTTGGCTCCTCAGGGTTAGCCGCATAACCTACAAACAGCAAACAGTTATCTTTGTTCAACTCGCGCGGACAGCAAAAACCTGACCATAATAATTAACCAAGCCCTCACTTACTGTTCACTCTGTTACTATAGATGTGCCGGGGGGTATATTTATAGGAGAGGTGAGGAGTATGGTCACCAGCCTAGTGAATAGAGTCACCACCCCACCTTGTACGCTAACACAACCTAGTCCGCCAAGTCCGCAAGGACTTGGCCGGACTCCAATCTTCCAGGCGTCAGGTAAAAGTCAGTCTTCCATTATGGGGACACATTGCAAGCCCACATAACACATGCACAGTGCCAGTCCTCCCAACGCAAGCATAGCGCCAGAACTCTACTCAAAGCAGCACGCGGACACAACCGCAACTTATGCTGCACCAGTCCACAATAAAACACAGCATGCGGACACAGCCACAACACATGCTGCATCAGTGCACACACTATACGCAGACAAATAGGCAGTCCTCACAGCTCGACAACAATGTCAATGCCCGCCAGGAGTCCATGACCAACAGGCAGTCCGCCCGGTCAACAACGAACTCTGCGGACTCTACGGACACCATGGACTTGTCACAAAAACTGACCAAGTATAGCAGCCCAAACAACTAGCACGAGCACGGCGGACACAGAGGACCCAGACTGCCAATCAGTAGGACAGTCCACGGTAAGGATGGAAACATCCATTGCTACATGGAGAGCTCAGCAAGAACAAAGGCCAATCTCCAAACCAGTCCACAAATACGGACTTCGCGGATGTAATAAACAAGTCTGCCAACATACCGCGGATACAACATCGAATCCTCCCGGTTACCATAAGTGTTGGCTAACTGCAAGGCCGTAGATCAAGCTGAGCACCGCCAAACATAGTCCGCTCAGGCCGCTCCACTAGATGCCCAAGTTGCAAGACATCCTTGGCCATACACAATCTAGGCCGCACACCAGTAAGCCCAAGGCCGCACACCAGGCCGCAAAGGCCGCTCCTCAAGAACAGCCAAGCCAGCAAGACCAAGCCAGGCCAAGTCACACAGGCTGCAACCAGCAGTCTGCCCAGGCCGTGGACTCAGACCGCATAGGTTGCTCAGACTTCCCGGCCTGCCCTATCACCCACTTTCACTTCACAAATTTCAACACCGCTCAGGCAGCACACCAAGCTAGGCCAGGTCACCCACAAATGCGGACTTCACAACAGGTGCAAATGTTTGGTCTTATACTATGCCTTCCTATTTTCTATATCCTTGAGCAACTAGCCAGGCTTTGTTCCTTATGATAAGAACTTTAGCATCTAGCTTGTTTATAAATACCCATTTAGTTCTAATGACTGGGTAGTCTTTGGGTCTTGGTACTAAATCCCAAACTCTACATCTCCAATTTAGTTGAGCTCCTCTTGCATTGCAATAATCCAATGTGGATCTTGCTCAGCATCTTTAATGGATTGGGGCTTAGTTTGAGATACGAAGCATGCATGCATCATGTCCTGGTGGATTTGCTGCCTTGTATGCACACCAATAGAAATGTCTCCAATCACATGAGATACACGGTGATCTCTAAGTGTGACAAATTCAGTAGGAGGAGTTGGTTGAGCAACAACATATGGAGTTAGTTCCTCTTGTGGAATTATATCTATGGTTGGCTCTCCACTGATTTCAGTGTCTTCATCTTCACTATCTTTAGCAATTTGTGGAGAAGGATAACTAACAGCCTCATTGGTGAGGGTCAATTCATCCAATTTCTCACACAAATTTGGTTCCGGCAAAGTCTCATTGGTAGAATGAATCTTCTCCTTGTAAAACTTATTAGTTTGGTCAAAATAAATGTGAATAGATTCTTCTATTTTCATGGTTGATTTATTATAAACCCTATAAGCCTTGCTTACTTGGGAATATCCAAGAAAAATTCCTATTTTAGCCTTAGCTTCAAACGTTCTAATGTGTTTCTTATTATTGTTGTGAATATAACAAATGCAGCAAAATTTTAAAATATTCTACTTTAGTTTTCTTCCCTTTAAGTAGCTCATAAGGAGCCTTATTCTTGAGCTTGCGTATCAAACTGCTGTTCATTACACTGTTTGTTGTGCTCACAGCCTCTGCCTAAAAGGATAGGGGCAAGTGAGCATCTACAACTAATGTCCCTGTAGATTCAATTAGGGTTCTATTTTTCCTTTTAGCAACCCTATTTTGTTGAGGAGTTCTAGGAGCTGAGAAGCAGTGCCTTATACCTTCATTCTCACAGAAATCTTGCATAAGAAGAGACTCAAACTCAGTACCATGATCACTTCTAATCAATGCAACTACAGTAGAGTACTCAATCTGTATGTTCTTGAGAAAATCTATAAGAACCTTGAAGTTATCTGACTTAGATCTCAGAAAGAATTCCCAAGTGAATTTTAAGAAGTCATCTATAATCACTAAAGTATAAGATTTCCCTCCTAGGCTTTGTACAACAATAGGGCCAAAAAGATCCATATGTAGCAAGTACAATATTCAAGGTGAGTCACTTTTATTTACAGATTTAAAACTATTTTTAGTTTGCTTGCCTAACTAAGAAGACCTGCAAAGGCTTTTCTTCTTGTAGGGGCAAGAAGGCAATCATCTAACAAGCTTGTACCTAGAGTGTTTAGCAATATTTTTCAAGTTAACATATCCTAATCTCCTATCCCAAATGTCATTATTATTGCTAGTTTGATTAAAGAGGCAAATTTTAGTTTTAGCAGACTTAATGTTAACTACATAAATTTTTCCTACTCTAGTTCCATTAACACTACTTGGTTATCTACTAAAGTAATAATACAATAAGTTTTATTAAATGATACCTGAAATCTTTCAACACATAACTGACTTATGGATATCAGGTTCTGCTTTCAGCCACTTATATAAGCAACATTCCTGAACGTGACTGCTCCAATTTTTACCTTTCCATATCCTTTAGTCTGGCCATAATTGGAATCACCAAATATTACTTTGGGTCCTAGCTTTGACTTGTAGTTGATTAGGTTGTCCTTGTTTCCAGTCATATGTTTTGAACAGCCACTATCCAAATACCACTTTTGCTCTGTGGGGGGATAGTCTTTCACCTGTAATAAAATAGATTAGCTATTCTTGACCCAGGTTACCTTGGGTCCTTTTTTTACATAATTAAAACTAGAAATATATGAATATTCAGGTTGATTTTTGTAACCTAAGGGATGATATCTTCTTTGTGGAATTATTCGTTGATTAAATTAGTTAATAGAAGATCTTGGTTGAGTATAAATTTTAGGAAAATTAAAGTTTCTGCTAAAGTGAACTGGGTTCGATGAATTCTGGTAAGTTCGTTGATCTGAGTTCGACGAATGGGGATGAGTTCGTCGAACTCCACTCAAAGAATGAGAGTATTCATTCTCTGGGATCCAAAATCGTCGATCTCGGGTCGGCGAACCATACTGGTTTCGTCGATCGTAGTTCAACGAATAATTATAATGGAAATTTGCGTTCGGAGTTCGTCGACTTGAGTTCAATGAACTGTACACATTTCATCGATCTGAGTTCGACAAAATCTGTTGAACATTATTATGATTTAGATTTTTCTTATTCTTTCCCTTTTTCTTATTCTTTGGTTTTACTTCTATTTGTTTAACATTATTATTATTGTCTATCTTTTCTTTACCTTTTTCTGAAACAAATTTTATTGGTGTTGTTAGTATATTCTTTTGAATCAGTGGGGGTTGGCTTGATGAGGCACTTTAGCCCAGCTTACCATTTAACCTGGCATTCACTGTTCTTGTGATGTCCATCAACTTGATACTTCTCCCATTTAGGGATTCTTCAAGTTGCCTTACCTCAGCCAATTCAGATTGTAGTGATATGATTTGTTCATTGGCTATAGTTAATTCATATTTTAACTTAATATTTTCAGAAATAAAGTTTTCTTGTTCAGTTAGTTTTTCTCTAAGTGTTTTAATTTCTTTTTCAGAATTGATTAAATCAATATATAATGATTTGAATTCAGTTTTAAAATTACCCGAATTATAATCAAAAGACGATAGTACCTGATCTACCTCAGATTTAGATGTTTCTTCATTGTCTGACTTGTCAGCTTCTGATGGGCTGCTTGATGCATCAATGGCCATCAAGCAAATCTCCTTTGCTTTAGCTTCTTCTTCATCTTCATTGGAGCTAGAATATGAAGATTCATCTTCAGTGTCACTCCAAGTTTCAGCCACAAAGCCTTTCTCCTTTCTTTTATGCTTGCTGGAAGAGGGCTTGCTGTAGTGCTATTTTCTGGAGTGTTTTTCTCTTCTTCTCTCCTTCTTTTTGTTCTCTGGACACTCTGAAATAAAGTGTCCTAGTTTCCTGCAAACAAAACAAACAACCTCTTTAGTGGGTGTCTTGTCATACCTTGGCTTGCCATCTTGCCTAGATGACTTTCTTTTGAAGTCCTTCTTTGACATTTTGTAAAATCTCTTTTCTAAGAGACTTAGGAGTTCTTCACTGGCTATTGGAGCTTCTGATTCTTCTGAAGCTTTAAAAGTTATGCTTTGTTCCTTTCTTGTTGCTGGAGGAGTCTTCTGCTCTGCAGCTTCTCTTGTCTTTATGAGAGGCTCATATGACTTGAGCTTTCCCAGAAGAGATTCTGTGGAAATCTCATTAAGACTTCTGGCCTCCTTGATTGGCCATATTTTGGAATCCCATGAGCTAGGGAAGCACATGAGGATCTTGTCATTCACTTCTGTGAGAGTGATGTCTTTATCTAGAGTCTTTAGCTCATTAATGATTGAGCTTAGTCTATCGTACATATCACACACAAACTTAGATTCTTCTTTCTTGAAGTTTTTATACTGGGAGATGAGGTTAGATCTCCTATCCTTTCTCTCATCTGCTGAACCAGCAACCATCTGGTTGAGAGAGTCCCAGATAGCTTTGGCAGATATGCACTTAGCCACCTTCTGAAATATGTCATCTGACATAGTTTGAGCCAGAATATTCATGGCCTTGGCATCTGCTATCTTGGCCTTCTTTTGAGCATCTGTACACTCAGGTGGTGGAACAGCATGTGTATTGGTAGATGTAGTAGTAGTTGTAGGTTGAGGGGGAACTATCAAAATAACATTGTATATTTATTCATCAATAGAATTTATGTAAAGCCTAATTCTTGCCTTCCAAATTGCAAACTTATTCAAGTTGCACACTGGAGATCTGGTGCTTGCATAATCCTTGTTCAGTGCCATGCTATGAAATAAACAGAAAAACTAGGAAAAAGGAAATCAAATCTAATAAGGATCTTTTGGTTCAGGTATTAGCATGTAGAACCAAAGGAACACTTAGCATGTACAACCAAAGGAACACTGCTTTGATACCAATTGAAAGAGGGGGATAGATCTGATTTACTCTAGAGGGGGGGTGTAAATAGAGTAATTAAATCTTTTAGCTGTTTTAAGAAAATATCAGAGTAAAGTAGGTGATACCAATAGTAGTAATAGAAAATATAAACTAAGCAAAACTATCACAGCAAAGCAATCTATCATAGCAAACTAATCTATCACAGCAAAGCAAGAACATAAAGAAAATAGGCAACCAGACGACACAAGAATTTTATAGTGGTTCCTCAACCTGGGTACATCCACTCTTCTACCACCCTGGTAGGAATCCACTAACAGGTTTTTGATCAGGTGACTGCCACCATAAGATCTATTTCCAGGGAGATCTCACAACCCTTTGAGCTTTTAATCAAGTGCCCAAAAACCAATAATAAAATTTTGAAGGGAGTTAATAAACCCTTTGTACAGGAGGTGAGAGAGGTGATGTTGTCTTATCTTTTCTCTATACAACAGAGAAGACTAGTGGATTGTTGTTGTCAAGACTCCTTCTAAAATCACTTGGAGCCTTGCTCAGGGTGTAGGTATTCAGCCTTGTCTTGAAATGATGTCCAGGTACTTTTTGACTGATTGAAAGTTGTTGTCCTTGAATGTTCCTGGAGAAGAAGTTGAAGAAGACTCTTGATATTTATTTGTTGTTCTTCTTCATTATTCAGTAAGTACAAGGGTAAAATAGGTTGTTTTCTGCAAAGAGAAGAGTTCTAAATATTTTTGTATTCTTTGTCAGTTCTTGGTTGTTCTCTGTATTCCTTGTATTGCTCCCGTCTGAAAAGATAAAAACTCTTTTATATTCTCTGTCAAAATTCTCCTTTAAATTTTTGAATTCCAAGCATTGATTGCTAATCTGTCTGGAGAATGAAAAACGGATGGAGAATATTATCTTTAATGAGTTTCCCCAACTGACCCAATGAATTAACAAAGAAATTAACACTGATGAAGACCATTATTAGTGCTGCCAATAACGACTATATTCCAAAGAATATGTGCATTAATTACTCAGGAAATCAATACTAAATAATATGGAATAAGGACAGAAATGAGGGAAAAACTCTAAGTCTGGCAATGGACAGAAATCGTCGAGCTCTGAACAGATTTCGTCGACCTGAGATCCAAGTTCGTCAAGCTGAGAAATCCTGTTCGTCGACCTTAGAACAACGAACTGTATTCTGGAAATATCTTGCCAATTTTGCATTCACAGTTCGTCAAGCAGAGAATCTGTCTTCGTCGAGCTGAGTTCAAAGAAACTAAATTGGAAAGAATATGTTGAAGCTGAACTCCAGATTTCATCGATATGAGCTCGAATATCACCGAGCTCAACTCAGAGAATTGACTCTGAGTTCGTCGATCTGCGATCGATGATCGTCGAGCTGAGTTTGAAGGATTTCGAACTGATAATTTTGAACTTGAATTCTTTTAAGTCTTGAGTCTCCTGAAGTCTTTTGTTGGATGGTCCATGAAGGTTGAACCTAATGACTAGCCTAAACTCTAGGACTCAAAGACTTGACCCTGGCTATATAATAAGGGCTAAAACTTATCCTAATTAGTGAACCTAGCCCAAATCAAAACTAGGGATCCAACATATGACCCAATAAATATAATGGTACTAAGGTAAAATAAATATGTTTTGTACGTTAGCCCAAGTTTCCATACCCCTATGTGGTACTTGGATAGTGGCTGTTCCAGACACATGACTGGAACAAAGAGCAATTTGAGGGAGTTCATTTCAGTGAAGGACGGACCAAAGGTGATCTTTGGTGGATCAGAAAAAGGGATTACCATAGGTTATGGTAAGATTTCAAATGACTTAGTCACTTTCACAAAAGTAGCTTATGTGGAAGGGTTGCAACACAACCTTCTAAGCATAAAACAACTTTGTGATCTTGGCTATGATATTTCATTCCACAAGGATGAGTGCCACAAAAAGAAGTCAAGTGACCAAGAGGTCATCTTGACAGGCACTAGAAGTCGGAATGTGTATTGTTTAAATTTTCTTTGTATAAATTCATACTCTCCCATATGCCTAGTTACAAATGAGAAAGCCTCACACTATATCAAATGACACAAGAGGGAAGCTCATTTAAACTATAATACCATAAACAAGCTCTTCAGTAAAGAGCAGGTTAAGTATGGTCCTAACATGAAATGCACTATGAGAGCATTTGCACTGCATATCAAAAAGACAAGCAGAACAAAGCTTCTTTCAAAAGCATTGAAACCAAAGTCTCTGTGAGGTGTTTTATACCTTATGTATATGGACTTGTTTGGTCATATGCCAGTTCATAGTTAAGGTAGGAATGTCCACACCTTTGTGATTGTTGATGACTATTCCAGTTCTACTTGGGTTTTATTTTTAAGGAAAAAGTATGGAACTCTCGATGTCTTTAAGATATTTATTAAACAAATACAGAATGAATTGAACAATTTTGTGGTCAGAATCACAAGTTATCATGGAACTGAGTTTTAATCTAAATGCATGACAAAGTTTTGTGAAAAAATTGGGATTCAGGAAGATTTTTCCTCTCCAAGAACACCCTAGCAAACTGAGATTGCTGAGAGGAAGAATAGGACACTCATAGAAGCTATAAGGACATAACTGAATGACACATTTCTCCGAGAATATTTCTAGGCTGAGGCAGTAAACATTGCTTGTCATGTACTCAATATGGCTTCCATCACCAAGATCCATAAAAGACTCCTTATGAGATATTGAAGGGTAGAAAACCAAACCTACCATATCTCAGATTTTTTGGGAGCAGATGCTATGTGCTTAATAATGGGAAATCCTATATAACTAAGTTTGTTGACAAGTCCCACGAAGAGATCTTTGTTGGGTACAACAATCATATTATGGCATATAGGATCTATAACTTGACAAGTCATGTTGTAGATGACTCAGTTAATGTAGTGTTTGATGAATCAAACATGATTAACAATGAGCTATCAAGCTCCTTTTCTAGTCCTACAGGCACAAAAGTGGTCATGGACAAGCTGACAGTTAAGGAAGCTAAACCTGTAGTTCAATACAAAGAAGAAAGTGTGTGCATTCCTGAGGAAGCACAAGGCACACAGGATGTGGATGATGTACAATAAGCTGGAGACTTTGAAGCACAGAATGCTTAAGGAAGACTGCCTCCAGCAGTCAGGCATTTGAAGGATCATGCAGGCCACCAAATTATTGGTGATGCAAGTTAAGGTGTAATGACAAGGAGCAGATGTCTCAACACAGCAATGTACTCCAGTTTCTTTTCACAAGTAGAGCCCAAAAAGTTTGTAGAGGTAAACATGAATCAGTTTTAGATTGTAGCTATGGAAGAAAAATTGAACCAGTTTAAGAGATGTAAGGTCTAGAAGCTGGTTCCCAGACCACAAAGGCATAATGTCATTGGAACCAAGTGGATCTATAAGAATAAACATGATGAAAATGGCATTATAACAAAGAATTAAGCTAGGGAGCAAGTGGATCTTACAGGATGTGAAGACCAAAATTTGGTATCAAGGCTGGAATGTCCAAGGTGTTGGTAGAAGATGCTTTTGTTGAGGGGAGTAAGTTCAACACCAATTGATTATCTGTAATCAGAAAAGGGAGAAGATAATCATAGATGGACAGCTTCTCCCTTTGTTTGAAGAAGTCAAAAAGGGAGAGAAGGTGACTATGGTGACTAGGTGTCAATGCAACAAAACAAGGGTAGCAGGTGGTGTTCTCTGTCTGAAGGTGACTAAGGTGACTAGTGTAATGTAGAAAAATAGGGGGAGCAGGTGGTGTTCTCAGCGAAAGGTGAACCTTGCAGCAAAGTAGGGGGAGTAAGTGATGCTCACTACAATAGCTGAAAAATAGGAGATGGTAACTCTTAAGTCTCTTGTGTTAACATGTTATTGTATTTTGTTGTTGTATATGTTTGTGTATATCATTGACAATGGTCAATTGGTGTTTTGACTTCTTCAAATAGGGGGAGATTGTTTGGTCCATTGATCCTAATGTCCCAGATTTGTAAGAGGTCAACCAAGTCAATGATATACACATAATTATATTTGATGTATGTTTGAGTTCATGCACGCATGTTAATCAATGTCATATTAATTGAACATGTGTTCCAAGTGATATGATAGGTGGACTCAAAGAAGCTGAATGAAAAGGCATGAAATTGCCTAAGTCCACAGGCATTGAGCGAATCAAGCTCACTAATGCCAGATGAACCAGAAGCTAGTGACAGTGAAGAAAAATAACTAAGTCCACATGTATTACGTGAAGCCAGTTCACTCAATGCCATATAGCTAACAACACTGAGAGAGGGTAGGCAATCAAAGCTTTAAGATTGTCAGGGCAGAAAGGTGATTAAGTCCACAGGCGTTGAGTGAAGTCAACCACTCAATGTCATATAGCCAAAAGCATTGAGTAATGTTGTTTTTGTCAAAGTCATAGAAGAAAGAGATAGAAAATTAATTAAGACCAGAAGCATTGAGTGAAGTCAGTCACTAAATGCCACGATCAAAAGGCTTTGAGTCAAGCTAATGTAGTCAGCCTAAGAGGAAATAGAGAAATTGGCTAAATCCAGAAGCGTTGAGTGAAGCCAGTTCACTCAATGCACTCAACAACAGATTTTCGAAGCAAATGCAAAAAGCATTGAGTGAGGCCAACTCACTCAATGCCTTCAGATAGAAGGATATTTGCCAAGCATAAAAGCGTTGAGTGAGGCCAACTCACTCAATGACTTCAGACAAAAGGAAATTTGGTAAGTATAAAACAATCGAGTGAAGCTTATACACTCAACGATCTCAACGCTTTCTTGCAGAGCATAATTATTCTAAGTCCAGAATCATTGAGTGAAGGATATACACTCAACGCTCTCAGTGCCTAGAGTTCTAGAAGGATGGAGAATTTTGACTAAGTAAAAAGCATTGAGTGAAGCTTATACACTCAATGGTCTTACTGCCTAGAGTTACAGAAGGATGTGGAATGTTGACTAAGTTAAAAAGCGTTGAGTGGAGCTTACTCACACAACGCCTAGACGAGCTGCAAATTTTTGAAGTCAAGATTCATTTAGTGAAGCTTGTTCACTCAACGCACTCAATGCCTTGGTACTTGTCTGAAATTTTCTAAGTCCAGAATGGTGACATCAGCAAAGTCAACAAAAAGTCTACAAAGTTGAAAATGACTAAGGAAGTGCTGCAATCCATTACTAACGTCGCCGTCAGCCTCGTTCTATAAAACTAAGGATATAACCAAATGTTAAAAGCAATGACATGTGTCAATCATCTCAATGGCTGATGGGATTATAAATAAAAGATGAGATCTGCATCGAAAAAAGTTTCTGTGATATCAATTCATTACAAAATAGAGGAGCAGGACTTCGTCTTCTTCCCCCGCCATTGTTGCAGAAACAAGAAGATCAAATCGACGATTCTGAAGGGTTTCTGAGTTAGCTGCGACAATCAACATCTGCTACAGTAGGATCAGAGGATTTCTTTGAGGAAAAAGAATCAGCCATGGCCAACACTGGCTGAAGTTGTTTCTAGATCCAAGCCGAGCCAAATTTGAAGATCAATCTCTAGATCTATGAAGAAGAGGTAGAGCAATCTGTGTTCTACAAAACAGGTTAGCTGATAGATGATCTCTCCTCTCTTTCCATCATCAGCAGAATAAGAATCAAGGTTCTTAGTTACTTCCAGCACAAGCAGCAGATTCTTGGGTATCACTATTCTTATTGTTGTAAAGTAGATAAGGCTGAGATTCACTCAGCACAGGAGGCAATTGACTTTGGATTAATTTCACTTTAGTCAAACAACTTTTCTATTCAAATTCTATAGGATTTGTTCAAGATATGTGTTGTAAGCCTTGTTTATAGAGGCTGGGAGTTACATCTGGTGAGATATGTATTGTAAGCCTAAGTTATAATGGCTGAGTGTAGGATCTGGTATAGATCTGTGTGGTAGGATTGAGTCTTGGATCTGTGTGATAGGGATATTTTTCCAGCCTATGTTGTTGGGCATTTGTGCCTGTAGGAGGTGATTAGGTGAATATTGTGTCGTTAGGCTGAGTGCCTGTGTTGAAGGTCTCTATGTAGACTATATGAACCAGTGGGATCGTGTTTAAATCTTTGAGGAGCCAAGTTGTTGGAGAAGTGCCTTGTCTAACATTTTATTAGAAAGGCAGGAGGGACAATGAATGTACCCATATACTAGTGAACCACTATAAAGCTACTGTGTCATCTGGATGATAATCTTGAAAGCATCAGCAATAATATCATATCACACATCATAATATGATAAAGGTTAAAAGAAACTAAAAAGGTAAAGAAACCAATTCACCCCCCCCCCTTTTGGTGATTAGCTACTCTTGTATTCAAAGAATTTCAGTAAGCTTCTTTGAGTCTACCTGTCAATGTTAATTGGACCACCTATCCAATCAATATGACACATACTAACCTGCATGCATGAACTCAAACATATATCAAATTCAATTATGTGTATACCATTAACTTATTGGAGAAGTGCCTTGATATTTCTCGTAATCGCGCATCCAATACTCGCTCCGATAAAATTGCTTCGTCTACTCATACGTTTTTGATCGTAACTGCAAGGTCGCAGTCACATGCTCACCAATCGCTGCTGATACTTGCATGGTCACATACCTCATAGGATCCTAGCTCAATTGAGTCGGATAATGTAGTTGACATCTAGCAGAAGTTGAACTTAATTGAAGATAGAGGTCGACTTGGGAGGCAAGTAGTCGGCCTGTAGGAGGGAAGCTCGTACAGGGGGAATAGACTACGACAACAATCGTATGAGGAAACTATCTTACCTGAGGGATTTGGTAGCCGATATGCAGGAGAGGAGCTCGTGCAGGGACTAAGAATATGATAACTCCACGACTCGAGGACTTTTATCGGTGCTGAAGCAATTCGCTCTGTTACTCAGGAGATAGCCAAAGAATTAAATGCACAAATATCTTTTAGGATGAAGAAAATTACAAAAAGACGACGATATTCCCTCCATCAAATTGAGAGGTTGGCATCCAGACATGTTCCTAATAGTTTCTCCTGTCGGAGGAGAGATGCAATTGGGGGTAGCTAGGACGACATGCAAGGGGGGGGGGGGGAGAGGCTCGGTCTTTCAACAATGCTTGAATCCTGAAACATCATCCCATTATCTGTCTTGGGCTTTTTAGGAGAAACATGTCGAAGACACGTTTCCCAATCTAACAGTGGAGATCGCTTCCATATCTGACATCTGGATACGAAGGCCAGCATACAAGCGAAGGGAAATTGACCTCAGGGGTGGTCCTACGTGATACATACTCGAGTCCACCATCCTTCCGTGAACTTGTAGCTTTCACAGATCGGCATGTTATCCTGCCTTGGAAACAAGATTGACGCGCCCTACCTTGCAAGACAAATAATCGCTAAGAGTGGTCCTTTTCATCTTCTCAAAGACCGATGACGCTTATACACAAGGTGTCACTTTGTTAGGTCAATCCTCCATCAAGGTTTTAGGAGGCTAGCTTCCAGACCTGTTCCTAATAGTTCCTCTTGTCGGAGGAGAGATGCAATCGGGGATAGTTAGACCGACATACAAGGGGGGAGCTGATCTCAACTATCAATGTAGGGGCTCGGTCTTAAAAGGATGCTTAAATCCAGAAGCATCATCCCATCATCCGCCCTGGTCTATTTATGAGAAATAGGTCGAATCCTCATTTCCTAAATCGATCGTGGAGTTGGACTTTACTATTTCTAGCTAACTTGAGAAGATCAATACAAAGAAGACAATTCGCATCCACCTGTTCCTCTGGGGGCAAGGGAATGTATATATAGAAATATGATTACAAGTAAGCAATACATGTTACCGCTAAGGATAGAACTTTTTCAGGGCATCCACGCTCCAAGTACTTCCCATTAGCTCTCCTTTCAATTTTTTGTAGACGATAGCCCCCAGTGGCTATGGCTTCCAGGATGATGAAAGGTCCTTCCAAATTTGGATGCAGCTTGCAAATGACAACTCCTCTTCCTGCCACATCCACCTTCCTTATGACCAAGTCTCCCACGAGGAAATGTTTGAGGCGAAAATTTTTGTCGAAGTGCTTTTCCATTCGCCTTTTGATTTCCTCTTGGCGGATGGAGGCTAAGTCATGAAGTTCCTCAATGTAGTCTAATGAGAGATTCTGAGCATCTTCATTCTCCAAGCATCACTCTTCGTTACCTTCTCCCAATTCTACGACCCTCTAACTCTGAACCTCGAACTCAATAGGGATGAGTGCCTCAGACATATGGGACAACTTGAAGTGTGTTTTCCCTACAACCAAGTTAGGAGTTATTCTCAGAGCCTATAAGACCGAGAGGAGTTGCTCTGCCCAGTTGCCCTTTAGATTAGTGACCTTCTTCAGTAGGTTGATGATCAGCTTGTTGGCAGCATCCATCTGTCCTTTGCTCCTAGGATGATGCACAGAGGCGAATCGAAGATCCGTCCCTATGTGCTTGCAGAAGTCCTCCAACTCAAAGCTGGCAAACTGCGGACCATTTTTGCTGAAGATGGCGAGAGGGATCCCAAACTTGTAGGCAATCTCTCCCCAGATGAAGTTCTTCACAATCTTAGAAATGGTCTTAGCAAGGGCCTTTGCCTGGATCCACTTGGAGAAATAGTCGATCATGACAAGAACGAACTTCCTCTGTCTGCTGACTTGGGGGAAGGGCCAATCATATCCATTTCCCAGATGGCGAATGGCTTAAGAGCGATGATCGAGCGAAGTTGCTGAGCTGGATTCAGCTAAATAGGCATAAAAGCTAACACTTCAATTACTTCTTCGAGAAGGCTTCTAAGTCCTTCCGAATGGTCGACCAGAAGTAGTTGTGCCTTAGAATTCTCTGCTCTAGAGTACGAGTCCCCGAGTGGCTGCCAAACTCTCCTGATTGGATCTCCTCTAGAACTCGAGGGATTTCATCTTCTAACAGGACTTCAGCAAGAGTGCCAAATATTATCTTGTGATAAAGCTCTCCTTCATTTAGCAAGTAATAAGCAGCCTTGTACCAAAACTTTCTCTGATTCCCCTCACTGGCAGGAAGCTGACCTGCCCTTAAGAACATAACAAATGGATCATTCTAAGAAACCCTTTTCTCAATATCCATCATCTCCCCTTCTTCAATGGATGTTCAAAATAACTCGGTCACTGTCCCTCTTGTTGAAACCGAAATTAGACCTCTGTGCAGTTCAGAACCAAGAAAGGGGAGGTCGCATGCTTACTTCTCCTAGTAAGTATGATTGACTGAGAACTTAGGATTTAAAACTGATCTAAGTCTGCAGCACAGAGGTCCCACCATATACCTGGAAGATCTTAGAGTGCTTCCCCTCCTTAGATAGGGTTGAGCTAAGGATACCTCAGAAAGCGCTACAACACTAGATAATGAGAAAACCTGCCTCCTAAGGTACTCCCTTTGGTTCTATTTATAGATTTCAAAATTTGGTATGCCAACAACTTAGCTCTGTTGTTCTAAAAGGCTATATGCAGCCCAAATGGATGTGCCAACAACATAACTCTGCTGTTCTGAGGATATAAATGCTGGGAGAGCCACACATTCGCTCACTACACGAGAATCTTCTTTCACACTCAATAAGGTGCGATCCTTGGGCGAGTGTGTGATGAAGACTGCATTCGCATGAAGGCCTGATTGTTGTCTTGGGCTTGGGCGGATGCCCCTTGAGGCATTGGGTGACTACGGGTAAGCCTAACCCACTCGCCACTTCTGAAACTCTCGGGCCTGAGTGTATTACAGTGCACAGAACTGCATTGAACCTGTCAGAGGGGCCTATTCAGCTAATACTGGGTTGTACACAATCACCACTCTTTGCAAGCGAGTCCAATGCTCAAAAAGAAAAGTACAACACAAACTATTTGATGAGTATTTGCTGACCTTGAGAGAATCTTTGGCGGGCCCAGCTACTGCGCTATAAATACTGATTCACCATCAAGTGATATCTGCTTTATCCAATCGAACTTGTAAGCCACTCTCTCACTTATAACTCAATGACTATCTTGAAAGATACCCTGGACTATCTTGTCGCGGCAAGAGTAGATACCAAGACATTAGTCACTGCATTTGCCCCTTGGCTTTCTCGGAAAGCTCCGAGCTCGTCTCCTAAAGTAAAGAAGGCTAGAATGGCCTGGCACGACCTGCTAAGGGATGAGTCTATCTCGCAGACTCCATCAAACTTCAGAATCCATTAGGTATTTCCACTTGCTCTATTGTCTCAATTTCTTCGATGAAAATAGATGCTGAAACTTTCGCTCGCAAGTCCTGCCAAAAGAGAAGGGAGTTGGGGAGGCAAGTGTTGAACCGTACTCGCTCGATGATGGTAATGACAAGAGGGCCCCCGAGATTACTTCTCAAAAAAAACTGCATGATCTCCTGCAAACACTTGGTGAGTCATTTTCTATCCATTCGCCTCTTATCAAATTTCTTACTCAGGTCATTCGCAGCTCCTGTATTTGGGACTATGAGAGTAGGTGCTTCAACGTCAAAGTCCCTCGCTTGCCCGATGCCCATAGACATCGCTTTAAACCTACCACCCCAAACGGATGATGTTTCCAACCTTCCATCCCAAAGCAACCCTGCTAAAAAACAGACAACTCTGCGCCTAGGGCTCGGGAAGTGTCATATCACCTTCAACACTCCCTTCGAGTGGCAGCCCAGCACTTCCCGTGGTCACTCGGGCAAGGATGCAGATACTTGGACAAGTAGCAAATCGCACTCACCTTCTGAAAGATTGGTGGTTGTTGGGAATATTGCCCTCAATGTTCCATAGAATTGAAAAAGCATCACAGTCAATACCAAGAGCATAATTGTGTTTGATGTATGTTCAAGATCATCAAGTACAAGATGTTCCTTGGAACACGTTTAGACAGGTTGTCTAAGTGATTGTGACATGTGGTCACAAGGTAGAAAGATGAAGAGATAGAAATATGTCTAAGTCCACAAGCATCAACTGAAGACAGTTCACTCAACGCCAGATGCCAAAAAGCATTGATTAAAGCATGAACATTCAACGCCCAATAGTTTGTAAAGCACATTTATGGCTAAGTCCCAAGCGTTGAGTGAAGGCAGTTCACTCAACGCCATATGACAAGAGGCATCAAGAATAGCTCAGTCTGTCAAAGCTTCAGCAATGACAAGGAAAATATTTGACTAAGTCCAGAATCGTTGAGTAAGGACAGCTCACACAATGCCAGAATAAAGAAGCATTGAGTCAAGCTCAAGCAGTCAAAGAATTTGAAGAATCTGTCAAGAATACTAGTTAAGTCCAGAAGCATTGAGTGAGGATATCTCACTCAATGCCAAAAGAATAAAGCATCGACAGGACAATATTCAGTCAAATCTTAAGTAGAGAAAGACAAAAAAATCAGGCAATGTACAGATGCATTGAGTGAGGACAGCTCACTCAACGTAAGAACATCAAGAAGATTGGCTAAGTACAGAAGCATTGAGTGAAGGCAGTTCACTCAATGCCTCGTCAAAAATACAGGCAAAGGTAGAAGCGTTGAGTACTGAAGGGTCACTCAACGCATTCATAAAGAGAGAAGCGGCTAAGTACAGAAGAGTTGAGTGAAGGCAGTTCACTCAATGCCTCAGCAAGATGGCAGGCATTCAGAGAAGTAGCCAAGTCAAGAAGCATTGAGTGATGAAGGTTCACTCCACACACTCAATGCCTTGCAGTGCAGAAGTAATTGGCAATGTCCAAATGCGTTGAGTGATGAAGGTTAACTCAACTCACTCAACGCATAGAAGTGCAGATTATCTGAATAAGGGTTTTTGCGCTGATTGAAGGCTATTCACTCAACGCACTGAATGCTTGCGATGAAATTGAGAATTTTGCAAAGTCCACAGATGTTGACATTAGCATAAGTTAACAAATATAAAAATTGTTGTAGGAAATCTATAGTACGCACCAAACAGCGCTTCAAGTCTACTGTATGACTTTTACTGATAAAGATAAGTTGCAGTTGTCAACTATTATGGGTCCCACTGCTCTAAGCATTGTTGGACGATGGAAGATAAAGGGCTTAAGATCGACGGAGGGAAATCAACTTTTAGGATTTAATCTTTTCGAAAAGAGGTGCATCTTCATCATCTTCCTCGCGCCAATGTTGTAGAGCCTGAAGAAGTTCAAATTGTTGATCTAAAAGTTCAAGCAGTTAGCTATTGCGATTTTAACCTGCAATAACAAGTTCAGAGATAATATCTAAGGAAGAAGAAGCAGCCATGGTCTAACCCTAGATGCAACAAGGTAGCTGTTGTGATCTACTACTTCAACAACAAGTTTAAAGTATCATCTATGAGAAAGTAGAAGAAGCAAGGCAATCCCTAACATTAGCATCTTCACAGCCCTAGCAGTTCATCCCAGAAGAATTTTTTCTGGAGCTGTAAAGAGAAAGATAGGAAAGAGTTTCACTCTCAGTTCAATAAGAAGCAGTTCACTGGAAGATACTTCCAACACAAGCAAAGTTTCAAAAAGATCGGTTTCTTATTGGTGTGAAGAAGGTAGGGCTGATTCTATCTCAGTTAAGGAAGTAGAAGACTCAGAGAACATCTTATTTAGAGTCATATATGATCAACAACCATTTCTCTATGTAGATCCATTATTGGATCAAAGCTATAGGTACTTTGTGCATGAGTTGTAGGCCTATTTTATAAAGGCTAAGGTAGGATCCAGATATGGATTTGAGCTGTAGGTCCTGTGTGCCTGATGTAGGATTTGAGGTAGATCTGAGGTTGGAGAGTCATTCTATCTGAGCTGTAGGGAATTTGTGCCTAAGTGGTAGGATCCTTCTGTGGATTTGAGGTAGGGCCTTTGGGCCTGAGCTATAGGAGAGTCATTCTGTCTGAGTGGTTGGGCTATCCTCATTGCCTGAGCAATAGGACTATTAATTTAGTCTGAGGTAGGTGATCTTTGGATGACTAAGTTGAAGGATCAAGCTTGCTCTGAGGTAGGGCTTTGTGACCGAGCTGCAGGTCTTGGAGGAGGCAGAGAGATCCTGCAGGATGTGTTGTAAGCTCTTAGGAGCTGAGATTTGGATAAGTACCTTGTCTAACAAGCTGTTAGAAATGTAGGAGGGAAAGTGGACATACCCATAATCTGGGGAACCACTATAAATACTGTGTGTGCTGTGGGATTTCTTGAAAGATAACTTAATCTAACTCACAACACAACAAAGCAAGGAAAAAATCTTAAAAGATCTAAATTCCTATTTACCCCCCCCCCCCCCCCACCTCTCTTGGTGTTTATCCATCCTTGCAACTATACACTTTCCAGTAGTATCAGAGGGATGTTGCTAAAAAAGGACTGAACAGTCTTAGTAGATCTCCAATGGTAGCAAAAGTATAGTACTTATGAGTTCAGGAGAGAACCATAAGGAGTGGAGCTCAATGAAGCTTCATGTTTGCAGAAAGGAGAGCTTTGGGATTTGGAAGGAGAGGGTCAGGTTTTTCAAGGAGGCATCTGACCCTAGGTTCTTTTTAGCTATCCAAGAAGGACCTTTCATCCATATGAAGGTCTTTATCTTAGATGCAAATGTACAGACTCCCAGCAGTCTTCAGAGATGATTAAGGATGAGGTCATTCTAGCCATCATGGTTAAGAGGCAAAGAACATCATTGTTAGTGTCATAGATGATTCAACCTTCCAAAACTTGGTCCACTGTAAGACAACCAAAGAGTTGTGGGATTTCATGGTTGTTTATATGGAAGGGACTGAGGAAGTGAGGGATGATAGGAAATCCCTCCTGAATCAAGAGTATGAAGCATTCAAGCAAGGGAAGAAGGATTCCATTGCTGATTGTTATGAGAAGTTCTTCAAGATAATGAATAGTCTGATTACCTATGGCAGACAGTTCTCTAACTATGAGCTGAATGACAAGTTCTTGAGATCCCTTAACAATGAATGGGGGATCACGATCTGTGCCATCATAGAAGTTGCCAATCTGGCCAACACATTGATGTTTGTGAAGCTTCTATCCTATGAGATGTAGTTGAACTCCAGGAAGGCTGAAGAGGATGCTGTCAGTTCTTATGACAAAGAGAATACTGTGGCCTTCAAAGCTGGGAGCACGAAGAAGTGCAAGGAGTGGATTGCCTCTCCTCCAAGGAGGTTTGCTGATTCAGATAATATAGGGTCAAGCAAATCAGACTACTGCATGTCTGAAGAAGATTTTGATGCCTTCTCTAGGAAAATTCAGAAGTTAATGAAGAGGAAGCAGTGGAGGAGCAAACCTTCCTCATCCTCTCATCACAGGAAGGACCACTACAAGGCTGAGATTACACACCCCAAGGGAGATAGAAAACAATCTAAACCTGGTAAACACGTTTCATCTAAAGTTGTTTGCTTTTGCTGAAACAAACCAGGACATGTCATAGTTGATTATCCTGTAAAGATAAAGGAGATTGGTGAGAAGAAGCATCACCATCTTAAGGGCAAGAAAGAAAAGAACTTGCTTACCATGATTGCAAAGAGCTAGAGTCAGAGTGACTCATCTTCCTCATAGTTTGAAGAAGAAGAAGCCTTTATAGGGCTTCTAGCAGCTATTGCAGATGAAGCTGATGAATATCCAGATGCTAGGATAGGTAACAGGGCCCCTCTGTCACATTCAGATAATGACTCAGAGGATGATGATGAAGAAGGCAACAACTACTATGGGCTGATGGCCATGTCAGATGAAGAATCCTTCCAGGATCATCCTGGTCAAGAAAAGGTACATTCTCTATCTAGTTCTTCTTTTGAGACTGGCTATGAGACTAGTCAAGATTTTGATTCATCCTCATCCAGTATGGAGGCCTTTTGGATGCTTTCAAAAGATGCAAGAAGTTGGACAAGAAGCAAGCCGTGGAGATCACCTCCCTCCCGCTAGCTGCTTCCCAGCAATTTGAGTCAGCATCCTTGCTGGATCAGAAAATGAGGTAAGTCAACCAATTGAAGGTTGTCTCAATCATCCAAATTGGGACCATCAACAATAAGAATAGGATCATTATAGATCTTGAGGAGAAGTTCCAAAGGGACAAAAGAATAGTGGCAAGTTTCTCTAAGCCCAAGTCAGTGTTACCCTTGATAGACTCCTACTCCAAAAAGGGTAAGAAGGGGTTGGGATTCAAAGGGAACACTAGAGTTGACCATCCCAAAAGGAAAGACAAAGTTCCAGTTCAGCCCTATCATCAATACGTCACATCCCTTTTAAGAAGGTGATGTTACCTTCAAACAGGTATGACCAAGAAAGCATCTATGGTCACTGGATAATGGTAGATCCACATTCACAGCTATGGTGGAAGATATAGTAAGTGGATGAGTGTCTTTATACCACCCCATAAGGAAATTTAAATGGCCCATCATTAAATATTTGTATTTGGAACACCAGCCCCTACACTCAAGAATGTGGTAGTGGCTTGCTTTCAAGTCCAACCAGCAAAGACTCAGACCAAGAGTAAGTCTATCAGTAAGACTAATATGGCTATCTTTGATGCTATCAGGAGCCTATCATTTGCAAAGAAGACTATTGTTAATGGCATTCAGAGCAAGCTAAATAAGTCTACTAGAAGACTCACTTTCAGTCAGATCCTTGTTGTAAGGAACTTGAAGAAGGCTGCTGCTCCTTTTTCTGAATAGTTAGATGCTACCAGACCTGCTCAAAAAAGAAGGTATAATATTCATGAGTGTTCGTGTTGTGCCAAAGTGGGTCATTTTGCATTAGATTGCTGGGACATTCCTAATGTGCCAAGAGCAAAAGTTAGTCTTCCTGTCAAAATATCTATATGAAGAAAAGGTCTATTTTAGTCTAACCAGAACGTATGACCCAATATAAATTGGGGTCCTAAGGTATGCTAATCTTATTTTACAGGATAGTCCAAGTTCCCATATCCCCATTTGGTACTTGGATAGATGTTGTTCCAGGTATAAGACTAGAACAAGGAGCTATCTTAAGGATCATACTCCTATGAGGAATGGGGCTAAGATCTGTAGTTGAGAAGTTGGAGATGGATATTGACAACCAAATATACTCCTACTGCCCAAGAGGAAAAAAATGTTGTGTGAATTCCTAAAGAAGGATGAAGTACACAAGTCTTGGGTAAAGACCTTCAAGTTGTATCTGACTGGATAAACAGACCAGCAAGATCCAGCCATTAAAGCTCTAAGATGTCTTACTAATGGGACATAGTACTGCTTCCACTTCAGCAGAATAGTGAGGAGAAGAACAAGAAGGTTGTACTCATCTCTAAGGAAAGCACTAGAAGTAGCTCTTCTGAGAGCAGTAAGGAAGGGGCACATGATCCTTAGCTGAAAAGACCTTCAATCCACAGTTGAGAAGATTCTCAAGTGGTATCCTCAGCTGTCAGATTCTTCTAAGGAAACAAAAGAGGTAAGAATGCTCAGGTTTCAATATTTTGTAAACATGCAGCAAAGATTGTCCATGTAGAAGTCAGTGGTATTGTGGACAGGATCTATTCAAATATTGAGTGGAAAACTGTCAAGCTAGATGCTCCTATTGAAGGGGAGCGAGTTCAGTGTAGGTTGCTGGACAAGCTTGTGTCTTACTAATGATACCTCCAACACAGAATAAATTAGTAATACTGTTGAAGATTAGCTTGTCCCTATATACATTGCTGGGGTTGAGGTGGAGACTACCCATATGGTTGCACCAACTGTAGGAGAGAAAGTACAATCAGTTCAAGAACACTTGGATTGCTCCAGCTATAGTTGATATAAATTAGCAACATTCTATGGGTAATGCCGAGATTAAGTGGGAGATTACAGCAGATCTCCCTTATCAAGAATATAAGATTGTCATAACCTCCCTGACTGCAGATGAATAAAACCCTGACTACAGCTGTATTGATGATGTCATAAATTAGGGTAGACAACGATCAAGAAGAGATTGTGCAGGTTGCAAGTAAGATTGGAAAAGCAAGGATGAGACTTATCAATTCCATAAAAGTAGGCTGATTTCATGGAGAAGCAAGAGGTTATATCCATAATTGAGTCTCAATACTTATCTGCAAGGAGCTACTGTACATAGTTATTGTGGATCCACCAACAGCTCTAGGACCACAACACTGAGATAAGTAACATTCCCATGTACTGTGAGTCAACTATTGAGATCTCCATTGCTAGGAATCCTGTCTATCATAGCAGGACTAATCACATAGAGATTAGGTATCATTTTATTAGTGAGCATTTGGAGAAGGAAGATATAAGTATTGAGTTTGTATCCATAGATAAGCAAGTGGCTGACATCTTTACTAATCCACTAGATGAAGTCAAGTTCAACACCTTCAAGTTTGAGTTGGGTATGTTGAATTTGGTATTGCTTCAGTTTCTCCATATATTATTTTTATTGCAGGATATACTTAACTTGTAGGTAGATAAGTCTCTCAAGTGATATCAAGACTCTCAAGTATTTCAGTTGATATCAAGCCTTAAATGGACTCAAGTGTCAATTAGAGAAGATGATAGAATGTGCTTCAGTTGAGGGGTAGCAAGTCAAAATGCTCCATTTGAGGGGGTGCAAGACAAGATGCTGTTGTTGAGGGGGAGCAAGTCCAACAGCTACAACAGTGGATCAAAAATCAACACTGCTGACATGAGTAACCTCAGGATGATGCACAAAGTTAGTGGGAGGTCAACATATGTGGAATATGCTACTGGGAAGACACTACAGGTGAGAAAACAAGCTGCTGCAGGAGAAGAGGAAAAGCCAACACCTCCTTGACTAAAGCTGCTTCCGCAGAAGTCATAAAAGGGGGAGGAGTGGCATTAGCTCAAGTGGATCAATGATAGCAGCTAGCTCAAGTGGATCAATGAAAAACTCAAGTGTCTAATAGTTGTAGTGAAGTGTTGAATCAGTGGTGTCAACACAAGAGGTATGATATCTAGTCAAGTAGTTGATCACTAGTATAGTGAAATCTGGCTAATATCAAGAGATAATTTCTCCAATGATCTTATCACCTCCCTCATTAGATAACTATTTTTATTTTGAAGAAGCCAGAAAGGGGGAGGTGTGGGCAATACCCTAAACCCTAAAGGGGGAGGTGTGTGCAATACTTGACATGACCAAGTCATGTTGAGTCAGTGCATATTACTTGGAAAAATTCAAGTAGTGTGAGGAGTACAATGACTGCATGTTGAGCCATTACATATTACGTTCCCACCTCCAGGTGGTATAAGGGAAGTCCTTCAAATTCTATGAGGAAAGTGCTATATTTAAGTTTTAAATGGTATGAGGAAAGTGCATTTTACTTGAGCAAATACTCATGTGGTATGAGAAAGCAATGAATTGATATGTTGACTCAATGCGTTCAAATGGAGAACATTAAATTAATATGCTGGAGAAATAAAAATTCAAGTGGTATGAGAAAGCTACATCTACTAGCTTATAGCTGGTTTGTATTTTCAAGTGGTATGAGAAAGCTACATCTGCAACATTACAACTGCTTTTAATTTATATGCTTTATGTGATAATGCTTCTTAGTATTGATGTATGTTCTGCCTTCTTCAAAGAGAGGGAGATTGTTGGGAATATTTCCCTCAATGTTCCCTAGATTTGAAGAGACATCAAAATCAATACTAAGAATATAATTGTATTTTCTATGTGTTCAAGTTCATCATGTACAAGATCTTCCTTGGAATAAGTTTAGACAGGTTGTCTAAGTGATTGTGACAGGTGGTCACAAGGTAGAAAGGTAGAGAGATAGAAATTTGTCTAAGTCCACAAGCATCGAGTGAAGCCACTTCACTCAATGCCAGATGCCAAAAAGTGCTAAGTAAAGCATGGACAATCAAAGCCCCACAGTTTGCAAAGCATATTTGCGGCAAATTCCACCGACATTGAGTGAAAGTTGTTCACTCAACGCCATATAATAAGAGGTGTAAAGTAAAGCTTAGTATGTTAAAGCTTCAGCATTGTCAAGGAAGAAATTCGACGAAGTCCAGAATCGTTGAGTGAGGACACCTCACTCAATGCCTAAAGAAATGAAGCGTTGAGTCAAGCTTAAGCAGTCAAAGCAATTAAAGTATTTGTCAAGAATTCTGGCGAAGTGTAGAAGCGTTGAGTGAGGATAGGTCACTCAATGCCCAAAGAAGAAAGCGTCGATAGGACAGTATTCAGTTAAAGCTTAAGGAGAGATAGAAATAAAAATCTTTTGATGAGTAGTAAAATATACATATTTTCATGTTTTTTTGTTTTAATTTAATAAAATATGTAATTATATTATGTAAATAACTAAATAAATCGTTCCTTTTTATTTTTCAGTTCTAATTTAATCTGTTTTTGTGCCTATATGTATTTCTGGACATCTGGGAAAATTCTGGAAAATTTTCTAAGTCATACCCCTAGGTCACGCCCGTGACCTAGGGCGTGTAACTTTAAATCAAGAAATTCCAGCAGTTCTGGAGATTTCGGCCGTCATCTGAAGTCACGACCGTGAACACGGCTGTGTGCCAGGTGTCATGCCCGTGACATCACCCGTGACCAAGCAATTAACCCGCTGTCGCGCCATGCCGAAATATTGAAGCCAACAAGCTCGAGTCACGCCCGGCCTACACGGCCGTGTGCTAGCTGTCACGCACATGACCTCAGCCGTGACCAAGCAGAATTCTGGCTATCACGCCCCGAAGAAGCCAAGTTTTCACGCCATGCAGACACATCAAGAATACACGCCCATGACCTTAAAGTCACGCCCATGTACTTGTCGATTCAATCCAAAAATCACCGAAAATTCTATCCAAATCTGCCATGTTAGTGTCACTCCCATGAGACACACCCAAGGGGTGCTTGTACCTCAAACTTTTTGGCTATAAATAGACCTTTAAGGCTGATGTTTTGAGGAGAGTTGGTAGAGTTCCACATATATAGTTGTTGTACATAGTAGTTTGGAGTAGATTTTGTGTTTTATTTTCCTAACCCTAGTTTGGGTTTCCTATTGTGTAACCTTTTTAAAGAATTAAATTTCAGTTTTTAGTAATTTTTCATCTTTTCTTTCTTTTTAACTTAACTTTTATTTACGTTGAGAAAGGTTGTGTGTGTAAGTACTTTTCATTTTATCTTTCTTTTTACAACCACCCCAATCTCGGATGAGAAGCTAAGAACTTTTTAGTGCTTGATTAAGATGGTCGGGACAGATAATATTTCTGCACTTTTATTAGTCTTTTACTTTTATTACTACCACCCTTATCCTGATTGAGAGGCTAAGAACTTGTTAGCTTCAACCAAGATACTTGGGACGGATATTATTTCTGCACCTTTATATGTGTTTTACTTTTCTACTATCATCCACATCCCGATGAGAGACTAAGAACTTTTTTGCACTCGATTGAGATGAGCTTTGGGAAGGCTATTACTTCTGCATTTTAAAAACTCTTTTTTCTAAATTAAAATTAAGATTTATCAGGAATTGATCATTCTCAGGTAAAGAGAAACTGTGTCTCACTCGCGAAAGAGATGAACGGAAGCCTCATGTAAGCCCCCCCCCCCCCCCCTCCAGGAACTCAAAACACGGCATGAAGGGGGGTCTTATGCCCAGAACAACCACCTTGCGGTAGCATTAGCACACGAGCTAATCTGTACCACAAGACGTCTATTCTGCCGGGTACAACCAATATCAATCAATGCTAACACAACCAAAGTATAATATAGAAGTCAATCCACACATAAGAAGTATAAGTCCAAAGTACATCAATAAAAGAAGCTACAACAAGCTTCTAAAGTATTAGAGTACAGCAAATCATGCCCAAAGGGGATACATCAAAATCATTCAAAACTCACATCGATGACTGACGGTAACGACGACACCGTCCCTTGAGGCCCTGTCGTCCTGGCCTGCCTGTCCTGCTGTATAGTCTGCGGCTGCTCTACCTGCGAGGTTTCCTCCTAAAAAGGAAGACGTAGCAACCGTTAGTCGAAAAGACTAAGTGGCTTTCACATCCGCTCCCCCGACGACTCCTCAGCACTGGAAAAGAAAGGAACCAGGGTACAATATATAATAAGTAATATAAGCAGTTACAAGCAGGTGGAATAAGTACAAATGTGGAGAGCAGTAATAGAAGAAATGTATAGCATGATGAATAGTAGTCTACTCTAGCAATTCTACACAAGCTATAACCATCCATCTAGTATAAAGTTCTACAACAGGAAAGTAATTTAGCTTATAAGGATGCCTATACAAGATTATAAGTTAAGGATCAGTTTTAATATAAAGTATCTCATCGTATAGGAGTGCCCATAAAAACTTATACGATGAGGATCTAGATATGTAATGTATTGTAACGGTATGTATGCAATGCAATGACTCACCCATAAATACGCTCATGCAATTGCTAACACAGACTTGTAGTTCCCAATTTTTGAGCAGGTAGCTTACCTCCCAGGCATCAACCATCGTGGCCAGGAGGTGATAGTAGAGCGGGCTTCTCTACTACTAAGCGGGCATCCACACTACTTCTCTTAGGCCTCCGTATGCCACAATGCTAAGAACACAACAACGGAGCCCCCATACGTACTACGACCCAGCGGGAGTCTCGGGTAGGTGTGCACCGAGAACCAAGCCCCGAACTGACTTTGTGTGACCCGGAAGGAGCCTCAGAAAAAGGCATGAGGACCAAGCCCAACCATCCACTTGGCGCGGAAGGAGCCCTGGGAAATGAGCACCGAGGACTAAGCCCAACCGCCCAAAGTCTAACTGTCAACTCCCTTCGGTGTGATGACTGGCGAGCCCGTAGACCTGCCAAACTATCCTTAACCTAGGATTTTGACACCGCATGTCGACTCACACCGCATGCAATTCCACATCACCGTGGCACGAATGGAGCCTCGGGAATGAACACCGAGGACTAAGCCCAACCGTCCATTTACGACCCTTCTCAACGCTATCCAAATCAGTGCGGTCAAACACTCGCATCTACATCTTTTCACAATGCTACTCGTAGGGAGACACCAATCTACGTATTGGACTACTAAATACATTATGTTAAACAAATATTTGCATGGCCATAGATTAGCATCCTACATTTCATTTACAAATGATTTCGAAACATTATTAGCATGATGCGCATTTCTATTTGTTCACCAATTTCTACCAAATGATTTCATTTAAGTACGATTCACCTCACAAATCAATTACGTGGGATCTGTTGAATTTTCTCAACATGGTCAGCAAGATAGCCTAAAGCCAAATTAATATTCTCAGAACTATCCAGTTCACACCTTGATCATGCGGAAACCGAAGAGCAAGCTTAAACACAAAACACAACAAGAAGAAACAAGCAGGCCATATATTCATTAACTTCTTTACAGGGCAAGGTATACATGGCGAGACATGATTTTGCCATTACACAAGAAAACAGAAAGAACAATACAAGCCGAGCGGACATAACTGGAGACCGCCGAGGCCGCTCAGTCCGCCAAGGTTGCCGAAGATGCCCGAATTATTGTTGCTGTAAGACCAATAGAACACGGAGTCCGCTGAGACCGCGAGGTCGCGCGGACACACTATTTTTCACTAACAGCTGCTGAATTGGAGAATAGACCGCCTACCCGCCTGAGTCCGGCGGATAGGTTATTGGACTTGGAAATGCTGAAGCAGAGAAGAACTGACAAGCTGCAGATGCGATTTGCTGAGACCGTAGAGACTGCAAACTTTACTGATCCTAACCGAAGTCAAAGACAAACTCCTGACTCCTCAATGCTAGTCGTGCGACCTGCACACAGCAAACAATTATCTCTACTCAACCCGCATGGACAGAAAAAACCAGACCGTAGCAATTGACAAAGCCCCACTTACAGTTCACTCAGTTACTGTAGATGTGCTGGGGGGTCTATTTATAGACGAGGTGAGGAGTGTGGTCATCACCCTAGTGAATAGAGTCACCGCCCCAGCCCGCGCACTAGCAATGCCCCGTCCGCTGAGTCCGCAAGGACTTAGCTGGATTACAACAAAACCGCAAGGAGCTAAGACAAAAATATTCACCACTTGGTGAACTCGCACCAGTCCGCACACACTATGCGGACAAGGCATTAACCCGCATAGCCCGCAAACACCACCGCACATGGACAGCCACAACATCTACTGCGACAGTCCGCACACTATATACAGATAAAGAGGCAGTCTGCACACCTCGAGAATATAGCCTCAATCTGCCATGAGTCCACGACCAACAGGCAGTCTGCCTGGTCAACAGCAGACTCTGCGGATACCACGGACATGCTGGACTTGTCATAGAATGTGACCAAGTCCTGTAAACCACCAAGGGCCTGGAGCGAGCTCGGCGGACAAGGGACAGTCCGCCTGCCCCCAAGGCAGATCTCCAACACTCCACCAGAAAAAGGCAGAGCCCATAAGGCCCTACTCGCACAGCTGTCAAGACAACGACCAATTGCCTGACTTGACACCAGTATGCGCAGTCCTGCACAGAGAAGCTAATGCCCGCTGCAACACCGGAGATGTCGGCAAGAACCACAGCCGATCTCCAAGGCCAGTCCGCAACAGCGGACACCGCAGACTCAACCAAGTCCGCAACACCTCCCGCTGATTCAAACTCCAATCCGTCTGGCTACACCAAGAACTGGCTAACTGCAAGGCCGCAGACCAAGCTAAGCATTGCCAACAGACCGCCATACATAGTCCGCTCAGGCCGCTCCACTGGACGCCCAAGCTGCCAAGACTTCCCTGGCCACATACCACCCCGGCCGCACACTAGTCCGCCCAGACAGCAATATCAGGCCGCCCAGACCGCTCGGCCTGCTCCAGCACCCACTTCCACTTCATAAATTTCAGCACTCCCCCTTAAAGTGAGAATTGGTGATCAACACCAGCAAACCTCGAAATCGTTGAAATGGCCCCTTCGACAGCGGCTTTGTAAAGATGTCAGCAAGAATATCTTCACTCCGAACATGCCCGACCATAAGAGACCCCTCCAACTCCTTCTCCCTTATGAAGTGGTGCTCGATCTCAGTGTGCTTGGTCCTTGCGTGGCACACTGGATTGTTCACCATTTTGAGAGCACTCTCATTGTCACTATGGAGCAAAGTAGGACCTTGCACTTCCTCATGAACATCCTCTACAAGCCATCTTAACCAGATGGCTTCCCGAGCAGCCAAGGTCGAAGCCTTATACTATGCCTTTGTAGTTGAGATGGACACCGAGTCCTTCTTCTTGCTACACCATGAGATGCAACCTGATCCACAAGTGAACACATTACCCGAAGTTGATCTTCGATCATTCGAGTCTCCACCATAGTCAGCATCCATGTATGCAAGCAAAGCAAAGTCCGTGTCCCTTTTATAGAGAAGTCCCATATCAGAAGTCATTCTGACATACTTCAAAATATTCTTTGCCGCCACCAGATGATATTTCCTTGGTTCAGCCATAAACTGACTTACTCGGCCAACAGTGTAAGCAATGTCTGGCCTTGTAATCATCAAGTAGATCAAGTTCCTATCTAGAGCTCTGAACACCAAGGGATCAGGAAGAATCCTTCCCTCATCTCAACGAAGCTTCAATCCATGATCTAGAAGAGTAGAGCAACTCTTTCCTTCACCCATGCCGAATCGATTCACAATGCGATCCGCATAACCATTTTGGCAAATGAGAATCCCGCTCTCCTTCCTCTCCACTTCAAGACCAAGATAGTGATGAAGATCTCCCAAGTCTTTCATCTCGAAGCGTATAGCAAGCTTAGCCTTGATTCTAGCTACTTCCTCCTCCGAATTTCCTGTGATGATCATGCCATCAACATACAGTAGGACCAAGACTTGAAGCTCTCCCTTCTTCTTGATGAACAAGCTTGAATCCGAGTTGGAAGCAAGGTATCTGCAGATTTGGAGATATTCTGCATTCTTCCCATACCAAGCTCTAGGAGCTTGCTTCAACCCGTAGAGAGCCTTGATGAGCTTGCAGACATAGTCCGGATGAACTTCAGAAACAAATCCAAGTGGCGGATACATGAAGATGTCCTTATCAATCTCTCCATAAAAAAAGCGTTCTTCACATCAAGCTGCCACATCCTCCATCCCTGGCAAGCAGCCAAAGCGATTGCCACCCGCACCGAAGTCATCTTTGTAACTGGACTAAATGTCTCCTCATAGTATTCTCCATACTGCTGTGAGAATCCTCGAGCAACCAGGCAATCTTTGTATCTTTAGATGCTCACATCAGGCTGCTTCTTGAACTTAAACACCCACATGCAATTCACTGGAGTAATGCCATTAAACTTGGGCACAAGGTCCCAGGTTTCATTCTTCTTGAGGGCAGCAATCTCTTCCTTCATGGCAACATCCCACTCCTTGACTCCAGTGGCCTCATTGATGTTTGCAGGCTCTCGCTCATCTAGAGGAACTGCAAAGAAGCAAGAGACAAAACTCACTGCATTCCCATCGCAGTACCGAGCAGGTGGCTTGATAGTCCTCTTTGACCTTTGCAAGGTCTGCTCCTTGCTCACTACCTCTATTGCTCCTTAAGGCTCAACTCCAACTTCGGGCAAACTTTGAGCAATGCTCCCCCTGCTTCCTGAGTCAGAAGCCTCAGCACTAGAACTTGAAGCAATAGGAGCTGTTGGTGATACAATAAGCTCCTCTTTCAGAACTTCATCAGCCACCTTCTGCTCTTCATCCACCTTGCTCTCTGGTAGATCAACCAACCCACCACCATAAGACGTTAGTACGTCAAAGACCACATCTATTGATACAACAAACTTCTTCATCGCAGGATCCATGCATTTCCATCTCTTCTTCCGCTCATCATAGCCAACAAAGACAAGCTTCCTTGCCTTTGCATCAAGCTTTGTTCTTGAAGCATCCTGGACATGCACATAGCAGGTTGATCCAAACACCCAAAGGTGTTCCACACTTGTCTTCTCCTTCAGCAACATCTCAAAAGGAGACTTGATGTTGATCAGTCTGAGCAGCATCTGATTGATGACATAAGAAGCACAAGACATCCCCACTGCCCCGAAGGACCTCGCAATGTCTTTCACATGAAGCCAACACTTGCAGGTTTTCGTCAGATGATGGATCTTCCGCTCCACTACTCCATTTTGTTGTGGAGTGTGAGCACATGTAAGCTCTCTCTGGATCCCGTGCTTCCTGCAAAGTTAGAAAACTCGGTGGAGACAAACTCACCACCGTTGTCTGTTCTAAGCTTCTTGATCCGCAAGCCAAGTCGGCCTTCCACTAGATCCTTGAACTCCACAAACACCTAGAAATCTTCTGACTTCTCCTTCAAAAAATAAACCCAAGTGTATCTTGAGTAGTCATCAATCAACACAACCATGTATCTACTCCCACAAAGGCTAGCAGTGACGGTTGGTCCCATCGAGTCTCCATGGACACACTCTAATGGTCTCTTGCTCCTTATTTGTGACTTATAAAATGGAAGGTGATGAGTCTTGCCGTACTGACATCCCGCGCAAACGTGACCGTCTCCAAAAGAAGATAGCTTAGGCAAGCCTCTTACAAGGCTCCTGTTTGCCATAACTTTCAACTTATCCATTCCTACTAGCCCCAGCCTTTCGTGCCATATAGCAGCGCTATTGTTTGCCCTCATCCGATCAACATAAGAGTTTGTTGCAAGAACAAACAAGTTCTGTACTCTCCTCCCAACATGAGCAACATCAGACTTTACCGCTGATACGTTGCGAAGGAACTTCACTTCTGTTGGCACAAACAGAACGTGATAACCCGCTTCTATCGCATTGGTCACAGAGAAGAGGTTCTTCTTCATGCCCGACACATGATACACACTCCTTAACGTGATTGGCCCCTTATCACTACCCAAGGACACGACCCCCTCCTTCTCTACTATATAAACAGTATTATCAGTAGTTATGATATCTTCGTTACCTGAGTAAGCTTGCAGAGAAGAGAACTTCGACTTGTCTCCGGTGAGCTGATGACCACGCTCAGAGTCCACGATCCGCATATCGTTGTAGTCGACAGTGGACAAATCACGGACACAAGTGCCCGTCATGAAAACTCCGCACCACCCAGCTTCTTCAGTACTCAAGCAAGCTTCCTCCTTTCCTGCAGCATGCCCAGGTTGAAGTTTGACCTTGCAGTCACGCTTGAAGTGTCGCCGCTGATAACACCTATAAAACTTCAAGTTCTTCTTAAAATCCTTCTTATGAGCAGCACTCCTCTCTGGCTGATAAGAAGTTGAAGGCTCATTTTCAGCAGCAGTGTTCTTCTTCTTCCCTTCCCATCTCCTCGTCTTCTTGCCTGTGAACAGTGCTTCACTACCTCCTTCAGGGATAGTCACTGCTGCCATATGCCTTGCCAAACTTTCCTGCGAAGCAAGCAGGTTCTCAAGCTCCAGCAGAGATGGCTGATTAGCCCAGCCTTGCACTGAGGTTACAAAGGCAACATACTCCTTCTACAAGCCGCAGATAATGTGTCTCTTTAACTTTGCCTTAGAGATGGGCTCATCAGGATCAAGCGCTGATTTCTCTACATACAGACTCTTCATCTTCAAGAAGAACTTAGAGATAGTCAGGTCTCCTTGAGTTGTCCTAGTCAACTCATTCTCTAGGAACTGTAGCCTCGCCATGTTCTTCTTGTTGAATAACTCATCAATGGTTGTCCAAATATCAGCAGCTGACTCACATCCAATGATGTGATCAAATAGCTCTGGTGAAACAGCCCTCTTGAGAACAAACTCCGCCTTTGTATTTGTTTTTCTCCAGAGCCTTACTTGCTCAGTAGTTCCAAAAGTAGTTGTAACTTCCGTCCTGTCGTCACAACCGACGACCTCCCATTACTCCTCGCCAAGAAGAAAACTCTTCATACATGACTTCCATTTCTTAAAGTTCGTTGTGGTCATGAGTTCAAACCTAATACCTCTTGCATAGCTCCCTTCCATTGCAGCAACCTTGGTCAAGCTAATCAGAAGCACAGAGCAACAACACAAGTTGATCACCACTAAAGCAACTGAAACTTGCACTTATACCATGTTGAATTTTCTCAAAGTGGTCATCAAGATAGCCTAAAACCAAATTAATATTCTCAGAACTATCCAGTTCACACCTTGATCATGCGGAAACCGAAGAGCAAGCTAAAACACCAAACATAACAAGATGAAACAAGCAGGTAATATATTCAATAACTTCTTTTCTGGGCAAGGTATATGTGGCGAGACATGATTTCGCTAGTACACAAGGAAACAGAAAGAATAATACAAGCCGACCGGACAGAACTGGAGACCGTTGAGACCGCTCAATCTGCCAAGGTCGCCGTAGCCGCCCGAATTGTTGATGCTACAAGCCGAATAGAACACAGAGTCCGCCGAGACCGTGAGGTTACGCGGACACACTATTATTCAATGACTGCTGCTAAACTGGACAACAGACCGCCTACCGCATGAATCTGACGGACATGTTATTGGACTTGGAAATGCTGAAGCAGAGAAGAACTAACAAGCTGCAGAATCGACCTGCTGAGACCGCAGAGACAGCAAACTTCACTGATCCTTACCGAATTCAAAGCCAAACTCTTATCTCCTCAATGCTAGTCGTGCAACCTGCACACAGCAAACAGTTATCCCTACTCAACCTGCGTGGACAGAAAAAACCAAACCGCAGCAATTGACCAAGCCCCACTTACTGTTCACTCAGTTACTGTAGATGTTCCGGGGTGTCTATTTATATGCGAGGTGAGGAGTGTGATCACCACCCTAGTGAATAGAGTTACCGCCCCAGCCCGCGCACTAGCAAAGCACCGTATGCTGAGTCTGTAAGGACTTATATGGATTCCAACAAAACCGCCAGGAGCTAAGACAATGATGTTCACCACCAGGCGGACTCGCACCAGTCCGCCCACACTATGCGGACAAGGCACCAGCCCGCATAGCCCCAAACATCACCTCACATGGAAATCCACAACCTCTATTGCGATAGTTCACACACTATATGCAGACAAAGAGGCAGTCTACACACCTCGAGAACAAAGCCTCAATCCTCCACGAGTTCTTGACCAACAGGGAGTCTTCCTTGTTAACAGAGGACTCTGCGGATACTGCGGACATGCTGGACTTGTCACAAAATGTGACCAAGTGCAGTAAACCACCAAGGGCCTGGTGCGAGCTCGGCGGACAAGGTCCAGTCTTCCTGCCCACAAGGTAGATCACCAACATTCCACAAGAATAGGGCAGGGCCCGCAAGGCCATACTCGCACAGCTGCTAAGACAACGGCCAACTGCAGGACTTGACACCAGTCTGCGCAGTCCTCCACAGAGCAGCTAACGCCCACTGTAACACCGGAGACGTCGGCAAGGAACACAGCCGATCTCCAAGGCCAGTCTACAATAGCGGACACTGCGGACTCAACCAATTCTGCAACACCTCTCACGGACTTAACCAAGTCCGCAACACCTCCCGCGGGTTCAAACTCCAATCTGCCCGGCTACACCAAGAACTGACTAACTGCAAGGCCACATACCAAGCTGAGCACTGCCAACAGACAACCATATACAATCCGCTCATGCCGCTCCACTGGACGCCCAAGCCGCCAAGACTTCACTAGCTACAGACCACCCAGGCCGCACACCAGTCCGCTCAGACCGCAATATCAGACCGCCCAGACCGCCCGACCTACTCCATCACCCACTTCCACTTCACAAATTTCAAAAGGATCCATTCATCAAACTTCATCATTCATAGAACTATGATGGTTAACATAAAAGTGTTCGCCCAACCTCAATGTCAATTAGCTACATTGTCTCTACCGAGTCCAAACTCGATTCAACACCAACCACAAAATTTTAGGTGCAGGACACCTTCTAGAAAGAGACTTCGACCGGAGATTCCTGAAGCTTCCAGAATCCGGTGAAGGCATATAACCCCTCATTGGAAAGGTCTTTCCTTGGCTTACAACGTTCATGTTCAGACCACAACCCAGATCCTAGAGTAACATACTTGAATTCGGCTTAAAATTCCGCTGCATACAAAACAAAATTTCTGCACACTTAGTTTGTCAGCCGTCAATTTCGTTCAGACTTTCCCATCGCTACAGACTTCTCCTGAAGTCGTGCAACCACTCGTCTGAAAGGTATTTTCAAGGACTTCGACTTTTGTGTTTAGTCGAAAGCCCAGTTCTAGACATATCACACTTGAAAATGGCCAAGAAGATCGCTGCGTGCAGAACACAGGTTTCTGCACGCATCTTAAGGTGGAACGAACGACATCTGTTCTTCTTCCTCCTCAAGCCAATCTTCCGCAAATCACGTCCAGACTTCCTCCTCCATTATTCACCCTCAAAAGGCCACTTTTCTTCACAAAACAATCCTCCATCATCACTTAGAAAGAGGGAGAGGTTGAAGACTTCTAAACCCTAGAACACAAGTCCTAGCATGGCCTTTCCTAGGAAACTTCTCCTCTCAAATCTAGACTCTCTTGAGTCGATATCTCTCCTAAGAAATAACTAAAGATCTAGCGCCAAGGGAGAGGGGAGGAAGCTCACCTCATTTCCAGCGCTTCCACCATTTCTGGCCAAAGATATTTTCACTCTTCTCGGCGATAACATCACCTTTCAAAGTGATGACACATGGAACATGTTGATGAGTCCAAATTTTACACTGATTTTTGAACTCATCTGGGCCAGTTTTATCGTCTTAGCACTGCACTTTAGAGCTATAACTGCTTATATTTGTTTACATGCCTATTTCATGATTAAGTGCACCTTAGGCCCATTTCTTTGTGCTTTATTTGTTTATTTGTTTTGTTGTTCTTTAGCCGTGTTTTGAGAATGTGGTGTGCACTTTTGGTGGCCTATCTGCCTCTTCTGCTGGTGCAGGGTTCGTGTGCATTCACCAGAACCGCTCGGGAGACCCCGACGATACAGGAACACTGCGCACGATCACTCGACTTACTGCGCACGACCACTGGTCATGCGCCACTGATCGTGTGCATTACATTCTCCTTTTTCCTAATTTTGCCCTGGTATTCGCACGAGCACTGGCCATAGTGTGCACGACCACTGGTCGTGCGCCACTGCTCATGCGCATTTACCCCTTGCTTTCTGAAAATCTGTCCTAGCCAATCGCACGATCAGTGGATCCAGTGCGCATGACCACCGATCGTGCGCCACTGATCGTGCGCATATTTGCTGATGTTTCTATCCAGGTTGCAGGTCTAATTGGAAATGGCGCACGATCATCGACCTACAGTGCGCACGACCACTGGTCATGCGCCACTGATTGTGCGCTCTGCTTTTGTTGCCTCCATATTTAATGGCCTGCTCCGTGTTTTAGGTCAACGCCCATCATTTTCTGCGATCGGGGATTGCGCGGGAAGCGCCATTTTACTTCTCCGGCTGCTCCATCACCTCCACCTTCATCGGGAGTCCATAGCCGGCTATTCTGAAGCTTTCCAAACCCTCCGGCGAAGCTCCCGACCATTAACGACCTCAACTCCACGCTTTCAACCGGAGTTGGAGAAGAAGACAACCTAAAGAGCGGACTCAAAGGCCTTTGAGGTGACAGCTCGTTGGTACCGGAAGCCTCCTCGGACTAAGCCCGAAAGCGGATTGACAACTCGCTATTCCGGCCATGACCTGCGGTGGATCTTCACACTCTATTGGTTTACTCCTCTTCCCCTTCCTCTGTTGTATGGAATGATATAACATTGTAATGAACTACATATTCTATTCTATATCTAATGGGATGTTTGTTGTTTTCTTATGCTTGTAAGTTGTGTGTGTGAATGTGTCGCGCCCACTCCACAACCACTCCATACCCTTGTTTCACCTGATTGCACTCCGCACAAGAACACTTCCACCCATTAGCTTTCCGGCCACTCGCCCCACCGAGGTTCGGCATCGCGTCCGATACACTCACCTCACCTTGCGAAGCAGTGCCTTCGACCTGCATAGCTTTAATTAGTTTATTAGATCGAACAACCACAATCTCTCAAGTACCCTTTTTACTCTTTTTTCTAAGTATAACCCTCATAACAATATTTTTTGAATTGTTGCCGCTCTATGCTAATTGCATTCCTCATGAGACCGACACTCGGGGATTTATTCCCAAACTTTATTACTTGTGCGACCGGTGCGCTTGCTGATTTACACGCATCAAGTTTTTGGCGCCGTTGCCGGGGAATGCAACTATAGAGCGACTCAGGATGACTGGAAATATTGTTATAAGATTTCGTGTATTTGACTGTTGTTTCCGTGTCTAGTGTTTGCCGCAGTGAATGTAGGGTCGAGCCACAAGCGATCTTGTCGCCTACGACCCAGAGATCAAACATACTATCCTAGTGCGAAGACGCGCCGCAGCCTTCACTTTTGCCCCAATGGGAGACCAGCTGAATATTGATGCAGGCAACCGAGTTGGAGGGATACCTCATGGCGACAGAAATGGCGACGAAAATGAAGTGAACCCTCCCCAGGTCCGCACCATGAGGGATTATACTACACCAACACTCGGGAGCATATACCCCGGTTTCGGACCTGCTATCACCAACCAACAGTTCGAGATTAAACCAGCTATCCTGAATAACATTCAGAACAATGCTCAGTTCTCTGGAACGGCAACTGAAGACGCCCATCTTCACCTTGCAGAATTCTCCGAAATTTATGCCACGTTCCGCTACGCTTGAATCCCAGACGAAATAGTCAAGCTCCGCCTCTTCCCTTTTTCATTAAGGGACAAAGCCAAGACATGGTTTCATTCCCTCCCAACTGGAACAGCCACCACCTGGGAGCCTTTGACAAAACAATTCCTAGCTAAGTTCCATTCAGTAGATCGGATCGTGAGCATGAGGCGTGCAATAGCCAACTTCTGACAAGCCGATCAAGAAAGTTTAGCCGAAGTTTGGGAGCGTTTCAACGAGCTGCTGAGGAAGTGCCCTAATCATGGATTCCAAATGTGGAACCTCGTCGAACGTTTCTACTTCGCTATTGATCCCCACCACCGAGCCATGATCGATGCCGCCTTCGGAGGAACAATCATGAACCTTGCTCCAGATGATGCTCTGAGAATCTTACAAGACACCGCCACCCACAGCGCTTACTGGACCGCTGGAAGAAACATCCACGAAGAACAAGTGGAGAATTTGTCGTGGATATCCCCAAGCCCGCTGCCGCCGCCCTAGTGATGGCAATCTCATGCTAAGGGTGCGGAATGCTTAGGAGTTGAGGTACCAGATGAATCTTCTTTTTTGAATGAGTCAGTTAATTTTGTAGCCAATCAAAACAGGGGAGTGCCTTACGGGAACATATACAACCCGAGGGTGAGAAACCACCCCAACATTTCTTGGAATCCAAACGCATCTAGCCAAAGATGGCAATCGGGGCAGCATCAAAACGATGTGTATGCCTCCGTAAGCCAACTGCGGCTGCCTCAACCGAATTATTCCCAAGGGCCCCACGTCGTTAAAAAAAGTTCTTTGGAAGAGATGTTCGAGAAATTCGTTGAAATTTCCCAAACCAACATGACAAATCAAGCCGCCTCGATGCGCAAACTGGAGGCACAATTGGGTCAATTGGCCCAAGTGGTTTCCGAGTGCACCCAAGGCACCTTGCCTAGTAACACCGAAAAGAAGCCCCATGAACAAGGTAAAAGCCGTGGGGAGGAAAATTTTGGAAACCGCAATGAACTGGTCATCAATTGTAAAATAAACAACGTCGAAACCCCAGCATTATGTGACTCTGGGGTGTCCAGCAACATCCTCACTTTGCAAGATGTTGCGAAGATGCACCTACAAGTCGACATTGAAAATCAGAAGTCGCTTATCTTAGCAAATGGCAATTTTGTTGACACCGAGGGAGGTGTTCGGGAAGTCGAAATTGAGGTTCGTGAGTCCATAGCCGGCTATTCCGATGCTTTCCAAACCCACCGGCGAAGCTCCCGACCATTGACGACCTCAACTCCAAGCTTTCCACCGGAGTTGGAGAAGAAGACAACCTAGAGAATGGACTCAAAGGCCTTCAATGTGATAGCTCGTTTGTACCGGAAGCCTCCTCGGACTGAGCCTAGAAGCGGATTGACAACTTGCTATTCCGGCCACGACCTACGGTGGATCTTCACCCTCTATTGATTTACTCCTCTTCCCCTTCCTCTGTTGTATGGAATGATATAACATTGTAATGAACTACATGTTCTATTCTATATCTAATGGGATGTTTGTAGTTTTCTTATGCTTGTAAGTTGTGTGTGTGAATGCGCCTCGCCCACTCCACAACCACTCTATACCCTTGTTTCACCCGATTGCACTCCGCACAAGAACACTTCCACCCATTAGCTTTTCGGCCACTCTCTCAACCTAAGTTCTGCATCGCAGCCGACACACTCACCTCACCTTACGAAGCGGTGCCTTCGACCTGCATAGTTTTAATTAGTTTATTAGATCAAACAACCATAATCTCTCAAGTCCCCTTTTTACTCTTTTTCTAAGTATAACCCTCATAACAATATTTTCTGAACTGTTGCCGCTCTATGCTAATTGCATTCCTCAAGAGACTGACACTCGGGGATTTATTCCCAAACTTTATTACTTGTGCGACCGGTGCACTTGCCGATTTACACGCATCACACGTCGTGAAGATACTCTAGCTCTGGTGGTAACTCTAACCGATAGGCCAAAGGTCCAATTCTTTCAAATATAGTGTAAGGCCCAACGTACCTTGGGCTGAGCTTTTTCACAGTTCACACATGTGATACTCTATGCATCGAGCGGATCTTCAGAAACGCTTTGTCACCCACTTGAAATTCCACCATCCTCTGCTTTGCATTATAATATTTCGCCTGCCGACTTTGAGGCTCAAGAATGCGGTCCCATATTAGTCTAACCACCGCATCAGTATCATCAATGTACTCAATTCCTAAAACCTTAAGGTCTTCATCTTGCACCCAAGACAAGGGGGTTGTACACCTCCTTCCGTAAAGGGCTTCGTGGGGCGCCATACCAATGCTAGCTTGATGGCTGTTGTTGTAGGAGAATTCTACCAGTGGTAAGGGCCTTTCCCACGGCTCTCTTATATCCAACACACACAAACTCAATAGGTCCTCCAATGTTCTGATGGTCCTCTCAGACTGCCCGTCCGTCTGAGGATGAAACGCTATGCCAAAAGGTAAGGCGCGAATCCAAGTACGCCTGTTTGGCTTTCCACTCCTTAGATGTAAAATGACCATCCCGGTCAGAAACGATTGTCTTTGGCACACCATGGTACCGTACAAACTCCTCCACAAAGGGCATACCAAGATATCCACGTGAGCCTCCTTCTTCATAGGGATGAACCTGGATACTTTTGTCAGGCGATCAACGATCATCCACACCGAATCATTCCCTGAGCTTGAGCAAGGTAACCCGTGAATGAAGTCCATGGAGATATCCTCAAATTTCCACTCGGGGATGGGTAATGACTGTAACAAACCACCGGGGCTCTTGCACTCCGCCTTCACCCTTTGATAGGCCTCACAATGTGTAACAAAGTACCTGACGTCTTTCTTCATTCCCGGCGAACACATGGTCTTTCGCAGGTTGGCGTACATCTTAGCAATATCAGGGTGCACTGAATACTGAGAGCAATGTGCCTCCCTCAAAATATCTTCCCGAATCTTACCGCCCTTGGGAATGTAGAGCTGGCCATAAAAATGAATGAGGCCATCTTTTAAGGAGTACTCGTCAGTAGTCCCATCCTTAATTGACTTTATTGCTGGGGCCATAGCCACATCCTTTCCTTGCTCTGCCCGAATTCGGTCTCGAATGTCACAGACTATGATTATCGCATTCAAGTACCCCATGTACTCTTCTGAATGGTATTTATACACCAAGGTAGTCTCCATCTCCTCGAGCATTCGAGCTAATTTCATATTCACCGATCGGGACTCAGGGCTTGCTTCCGGTACCTTTCTACTCAGAGCATCAGCTACAGAATTTGCTTTTTCGGGGTGGTAGTTCAAAGTAAATTCATAGCCACACAAAAACTCCAACCACCGTCATTGTGTCAAATTAAGTTCCTTCTGAGTGTGAACATACTTTAAATTGTTGTGGTCCAAAAATATCTCGCAGTGAACTCCATATAGGTAGTGTCTCCAAACTTTGAGGGCGAACACCACTGCCCCCAATTCTAAATCATGAACTTGATAGTTGAGTTCATGCTTCTTTAGTTGCCTTAATGCATATGCAATTACATGACCATGATGCATCAACACCGCTTGATAAGATGCATCGGTGTAAACTTGAAATCCTTCCTTCCCAGACGGAAGTGATAGGATGGGTGTTGATGTAAGTCTGTCCTTCAGCTCCTGAAATGCAGCTTCACACTGGGGAAGGGCAGATGTAAGGTGTGCCATATGGGGTGTCCACTCATATGTCACACCTTTCTGTATTAAAGAAGTAAGAGGAAGGGAAATCTTCAAGAATCCTTTTACGAACTTGTGATAGTACCCGACAAGTCCAAGGAAGCTACGCACATCAGCCGCTGACTTCAAGGGTTAGCACTACTTCACGGCACGCACTTTGGACAGATCCACAGCTAGTCCAGACCCACTGATAACATGGCCCAAGAAGGCAACCTCCTTAAGCCAGAATTCACACTTGCTGAACTTGGCAAACAAGGCGTGCTCTATTAGTTTCTTCAGTACCAAGGTCAGATGTTCGATATGCTCCTCCTCGGTCTTTGAGTAGACAAGGATTTCATCGATGAAGACAATGATGAAGATGTCTAAATAGGGCTCAAACACCTTGTTCATCAGACTCATGGAAGCTGAAGGGGCATTTGTGAGCCAAAATGGCATTACGGTGAATTCGTACAGCCCGTACCTTGAGCTGAAGACCGTTTTTTGGATGTCCTCCTGTTGTATCCTCAATTGGTAATACCCCGAGCATAAATCCAACTTGGAAAAACAATATGCACCTACCAATTGGTCGAAAAACTCATCGATCCAGGGTATCAGATAGGTGTTCTGTAACGTCAATAGGATGAGCTCCCGATAGTCTATGCATAACTGTAAGGTACCATCCTTCTTCTTAACGAATAGGATAGGGGCTCCCCAAGGTGAAGAGTTGTGGCGAACAAACCCTGACTCCACCAGTTCTTACAACTGAACTCTAAACTCTGCAAGTTCCTTCGAGGCCATCCAGTAAGGGGTCCTAGAGACGGTCTTGGCACCCGGTACTAGCTTAATTTGAAAATCTACCTCTCTATATGGGGGTAATCATTGAAATTTCTCAAGAAATACCTTGGGGAAATCTCGCACCACCCGCACATCCTTGATATCCAACGTCAACTCCTTCATCTCGAAATAAATCATGAAGACTTCTTCCCCCTTCATATGGGCTTTTACAGCCTGAATCAAAGATAATAACAGACGAGGTGCAAATTTTATAACTTGTAAGATGACATCGGTGTTCAATGTCTCAAGTAAATTTGTTTCTCTGCGTAGTTAATTCTTGTGAAGTGCCAGTCCATTCACGCCATGCCTAGAATGAGATCAAATTCTGGCATCCTCAAGACTGTGATAGGGGTATCAAAGGCCTTTCCCCCAATGAATATCTCTAACTCGCACTTAGCAGTTGTGGTCATCTCAGAGCCGTCTGGGAGGCGTACTCGTCGAGCAATACTAGTGAAGTATTACACTTCTTCTACATCTTTAATAAAGTCCCCAGACATAAAAGAGTGCAAGGCACTGTTATCGAACAACGTATAGGACAGTTTCCTGCCGACCACCACAGTGCCTAAGTACCAATAACAATCTTCAATGCAAGATATCTAGTATGTCTTAAGCAACTTACGGTTTACCAATGAAAATGTGGTAACTAACTATAACATACCTACAATCACCTCCTGAGGGTTTCGCTCCTGCGTCATGTCCAAAGCGAACACTTGATCCCGAGTCGGTCCGTGGTTTCCCCCTCGTGGTCCTCATCCTCGACCACACATTTCCCCCGCCCTCGAGGTGCTGCCGAAGGGAGAGCAAGAGGTCCATTCCCAAACAACTGTGGGCAGTTACGTCGGATGTGGCCCGGTTGATTGCATTCGAAACACCCCCGCTCATAATGCCCCTCTGGTTGCAGGAATTGTTGAGGCTGAGGAGGTGGAGGCAATGTTGGCGGCTGTGGAACCAGGTGCTCCACTCTAAAATTTCGGTGGAAACGTCTACCACCTCTGTGATGTCCTCTTCCTCCTCTATAGTCGTGTCTCCTTCTATTGCTTGGGCCAGCTTCTATCACACCCTCAGCAGGCCTCTTACCACTTCCCAGGTGGTCCGATTCTAACCTCTTTGTCATGTCGATTATTTCCGCCAAGCTGGAGTCCGCTGTAACATCCCATTTCTGACTAGACCCCTAAGAGTGGTTTTGGCCATGACTAGGTCATGACAGAACCCAAGAAAGCTGAAAAGGGCCAAGTGATAGAAGGCCAAGGTGAGAATCACCTTGGTCTGCCTATGGCACAGCCTCATCACAAAACCTAGGGTTTGACCTTAGAGCTACACCATGACTCCATGACCCCACCACAACATCACTAACCTATCATAGGGTCCACTAGAGCCTTAAGGGTCCATTGGAGTCAACCCAAAGTGACCAATTTGACCTAGGACCACCATAGGCCTAAATTGGGAAAGATGCCCAAACAAAGGGTAGTTGGCCTCTAATGTGCCCAACCAACCTTGCCCAGGTCTTCCTAGACCTAAAGTGAGGTCAATGGGTCACTAAGGACACATTGGGTTCAGTCCTAGTGTACAAGTTGACCCAAGTCAACTCAAACCCCTAATATGGTCAAGTACCCTTACTAAGGGTAGGTGACCTCCAAAGTGCAAGGTAACCCTAAACAACACTTCCTAGACCTCAGGGGAAGCCATGGAGTCACCAAGGACCACATGGGGTCAACCTAAATGGTCATGTTGACCCAAGTCAACACTAGCCCTAAAGAGGTCAAAGTGCCCTTACTAAGGGATAAGTGACCTCCAAGATGCCAAGTCAACCCTATCCAACCCTACCTAGACCTTTGGGGAGATCAATGGGTCACCAGGGACTCTTTAGGGGCAACCAAAAAAGGTCAAAAAGACCAAGGTCAACCCAAGCCTACCTTGGGTCAACCTAGCCCAAATAGGCTAGCCCAAGTTCAAGCCTCCTCATGTGGCTTCTTTAGGAAATGATGTGTATGGATGGGCTGCCAATAGACCTCCAGATTGACCAAGTCAACTTGGTGACTAGGAGAGGGAGTGAGCTTCATTTCCATGGTTATGGAGGAGAGAGAAAAATGAAAGAAGGGGGAATGTAGGGGCTCGGCCAAGGGGAGGCCAAAGGACACCTTTAATGGCTGAATTCAACTCCCCTAGGGACGGGGAGAAGTTTCCAGTAGCTTCCCTGGCCACCAAGGGCCTGGTTCAACCCCCCCTACCATGGCCAAATGTAGCCATTAATGGCCTTAATGTCCATTGATGATCCAGCCTCTCCCCTCCCCATCTGAGGCTTTAAACACCTTCAGTGGGCCGAGAGGTGGATTTCCCAGTCCTTACCTGAAGAATCCGAGCCTCCCCACTGTTTAGTTGCACAAACCGAGCAACTCCTCCTTCAAAGATGGCTTTCCAGCGATATTCTCGATTTCAGGCTGCCGGTAAGGTTCTCCTCCACTCCTTCTTTCATGGGTAGTTCTTAGGAATCTTTAAGGCCAAGGTTCAGGCTCAATTGCGCCCGATCCAAAGTGAAATTTTCCTGGTTTTTCCGCAAAATATTCAACCATCGGGATCGCCGGAATAGGGCTCTCCGGCGGCTATGACGCCGCCTGGCGACAGCCACCACCTCAACGGAGGTGATGGTGCCGGTGGCCGGCCGGGGAGGCGGCTGAATGGCCGGCGACAGCCGCTTGAAACTGGCCCAGGAAAAATGAATCCTGGCCATCGGCTCAAGGTAGAAGATGAACGGATCCCGTCCACTTTGCGCCAAGATTCGTGCCATATTTGATTTTAAACTATAGTATATCAATTTCTGATTATTTAATTATGTCACAGATTTTGTATTTATTGGTTTTAATTTTTAAAAATACTTAGATGCTAGCACATAAAAAGTGGTCAACCTAGAAAATTAAGCCCCTAATGTCTAGTTTAATTTAAAATTGATTTCACTAAATTTGGAGTCTTGGTAAGACCACAACACCCATTTTGGTGGGCCTTATACCTAGGGCTATCCTGAGATTCAAATGGATGACCACCCTTCATCCCTTATACAAATGATCTGAGATTTGGGCAGGGAGTCTACCCTAGCCAAACCTAGGGCCTGTGCAAAATTCAGAATTTTTGGAGAAACGTTTGCTATAGTTTTTAGGAAAATTTAATAATCCATGAATAAATTAATTAGGTGTCCTAAACACCTCAAAATCCCCCCAAATTTCGGTGGAGTTCTTAGAGGGCATGTTAGGGCTCTAGTAAACTTTTCATCTCATTTGGAGATGTTTTGGCTAGGTATTGATCCAACCCTAGGTTGACCCCTTTTAGGGTTAAATAGGTCTAGCATCCCCTTTGGGCTTTGAGTGGTCAAATCAGCTCAACAGGGGTTGATATTTTGGCCACTGACTTTTTATAGTATGACTCATCCTCCAATAGAATTTCGGGTAGTTAAGTGTAGGGTAGCCCTAGAACCTTAGGGTAGGTTCCTTAATGGGGATTTTTAGGGTTTGAAGATCATAGGGTCAAATGACCTTGGATTGACTTGAAACTTTGTGGAGAGGACCATAGGATTAGTATAGTTCTCTGGTTAAAATTTTAGGGAATTTGGAAGCCTTAAACCCCTTCGAAACCCTAACCCTAGCTTAGGGAACAAACATTTTAGGGATAGGAAATGTCACAAAAACTCTTTGAAAAGTGATGAGATTTTGGTTGAGTAGTTTTTGAGTCTAGCACAAGCTCTGCAGATTTTATTATGAATTTAGGAATATTATTTAGGATACTTCATTAACAAATTGGTAATTTATATTATTTACTTAGAAATCTATCCAGTGGACGTTTTACTATGTTTTAAAGCTCTGTGACTTTTTATAGAATTTTTGGATGACTATTTTTAAAGGTTGCTTCATTAAGTATGATTTTCCACGAAAAATTAATTTAATTTATTTTGTAGTCTAGCAAGCCTATAAAATTATGATTTTTGTACAATGATCTTCTCTGAACATATTAAGATTCTGTAATTTTTATATAATTTTCTGATGAATAATTTTGGTACTTCCTTCTTTACATATGATTAAGGGAAATATTTTGGATAAATTAATTAGAGGTCAAATAGTTTCTAAAAAATTATGAAAATTTGTATCTAGTCATATATCTCTGTTAATTTAGTGATCAAAATTTTTGGGTGGCCATTACTTGAGTAGATCATATAGTTCATGTTCAAAATTTCCCATGGCCAAACATTTGGAAAAAATTCAATAAATATCAAATTAATTAGAAAAATTATGGATCTCTGATTTTAGACTATATTTGTTATGATAGACCTCTGGTAAATTTTATAGGAGTTTTGGAAGACAATCTGGAGTACCTCCTTTATACATCTCATATAGTATACGGTGGTCTGCATATAGTAACTGCGGAAACTGAACTAGAGTGGGTATGAATTTTGAAGAGTTGAATCCTCAGTAGGTTTCTATTTTGGGTAATAGAGGAGTTCATCATTGGAAGACGGGGTTAGTAGAGTGAGAGGTTGACTAGGGTTAGGTGGTGCTCGGGATCGACGAAAGATCGTCCTTCCCGTGGGGAGGAATTGTTTAATGCACTAGGGCTAGATTCAGTAAAATTAATTAAGGGTCGGGAAATCGGGTAGCAACCAATAATAATAAGTGCCTTGCGAAAGGGAGCTTTGGGCGTAATCCCATCGTAGTTCCTAGTTCCTTCGAGAGCCCTTCACGGGGTATTCCTAGGGCAGTCCTGGGCTAACGTAAACTGTAGGTTGATAAATCTTAAAGAGCAACTAGAATAATTAGGGGTTCACTTTCACACACCCCGGTGTCTCGGGAAGTTGGTTGGACTCGGTTGATATTTGTGAGGGGCAGGATGGCCCGGCGAGCTTTGGCTCGATTGATGTTTGTGACAGACGGGATGGTCCGAGGAGCTTTGGCTCGGTACTGATACATAAGGTTGCATGTGCATAAAGTAAAGATGGTGGGTCATCAGTATTGGAGTGTCGATGCACCAACACAAATACGTTGGCTCGCCAAGTGTGGCTAGCACTTCGCAAACAAAAGTCTGGTGCGCCAGCCGGTAAGAGTAAGCAGGACCTCCGCTTAGTGCACCAGCGTTGAGGCGTACGATAGGTTTGACCGGTAGTGCTTTACTGGTTTAGACGTGGGCAAGTCCCAACCCACCGCTTCCGTCTGCCACTACGGAGGTATCCTAGGAAGGTTTGGCTCCAGAAAGGGGGAACTAAAGGTCTGTGTGCACAGAGTCGGGTGGGTGAGTTTCACCTGCATGATCTCATCATAACCCACTTGCATGTCATAGCATAATCATAGCATAAAACCTCTGTCACCTAATGTATATGTGGTATGGGATGCTTATACAATAAGCCCTGCAAAACGACCCCTTGGTCTATAAGCTTGTGTGGGCAAGTTTATAAATCAAGGTTAAATTCTTTATATATATATTGCTGATAATAACCGACACCCCAACGTATAAAATGGTATGGGACTCTTTATACGATGGGAGCCCTGTACAAGATCCCTTGCTTATATGTTTCCGTATAAGTTAAGGTTATTTTTCATACTTTACTTTACTGTCACATGTACTATTAAAAATTGCTAGTATAGGTCCGCTGCCATCTGTTTCTTGATTTCTCTCCACCTTCAAGTCCTCCCCTTTCTTTCTCTCCGCTCGGTGCCTAGGGGCCATGGGGGAAGGTGTGGGGGATGATAGAACTTAGTCTTTTAGACTAACGGTTTTCGAACCACATTATTTAGGGGATCGTGGAGCCCAGCATGGAGGAGCAGCCCCGCAGCTCGGCACGTTTGGAGATGGGGCAGTCTAGCACCGGAGTTTAGACGACATGGACCGTGAGCCCCTAACATTAGTAGTGTTTTATTTTGCTACTGCTTGAGTGACCATGTAGTGAGGATTTGATGTAGCGGGCTTAAGCCCTTATTTTCAGTACGTTATATTTTGTGGACTCTCCCTTCGTGGAGATATATTTACTCTGATGTGATATTATTGTGGACATTTGATTAGAGTTTTTACCTCACTTGTGTTTACTCTAATTTTGTTGGTTTTATGTGATTGAATCGGCAGGCAGATTCGGCGATTTGCGGTGATGACCCTTCAGGGCGTGAAGGTGTCACCGCAAAGCGATAGTTCTGGGTCTAGTACCCCGGTGTTTCAAAAAGAAAAAAAATGGGGACTTACATCCGCTATAAACAAAAGGGCCTGCCTTAGGGGGTCCCGCAGCCATTTGTATAAGTGCTTAGCATATCCTCTGTCATCCAATTCATATGAGTCTGCAAATCTCAGGAGATGCTGGAATTCTCGCTAATACTCTGTAACCGACTTCGTTTTTGCTTCAGCAGTAGAAATCTCTCTTCAAGTTCATCTCGAGCGGTCGAGGGAATGAAGTGCTCTAAGAAGACTCCTGAGAACTCGCTCCAGCTAATCTCCATATAAACTCGCCCTTGAAAGGTGGATCCCATAAGGGACTTCCACCACCTCTTGGTGTGCAGTTCCAGGATGGACACTGCCAATGTTACAACCATGTTGGTTGGGCAACGGATTCCTGCCAATAGCTGATGAACTGTAAATATGCGTATTTTTATGCACATTAATTTAGTCATTTTCATTTATTTTCGTCGTTTTTACTTATTTTTGTTCAATAAAATGTTCCTATTCTTGTAAATTTTCTCCTAACTTGTTTAATTTTATTTTGCAGAAAAATTCCAGAATCTGCCAAATTTTGGGAAGTACACGCCCGTGACACATGGGTCACGCCCGTGACCGAGCCGTGCCTGTGCATTTCCCGTGAAATCGGAAAATTTCTGAAGAAAAGGCTTGACACGCCTGGCGACACGCCCGTGTCACCCGACACGGGGCGTGACCCAAGCCCGTGTCCGCTCCTCTCGACGAATTCCACTCGACGATCGTCGAGTGTCGACCCCGACTGTCACGCCCATAGTCACGCCCGTGACCTGGGGCGTGACCCAATTTCAGCTCAACGATTTCGACTCGACACTTTCCGCTCGACATTCGTCGAGTGTCGACCCCGACTGTCACGCCCATAGTCACGCCCGCGACATGGGGCGTGACCTTTCCAGCTGGCCCGACAAGACGCTGCCGAGGACATTTGACGCAACCCGCGCCCGGTTCTACCTCCCCGACACGCCCTAGGTCACGCCCGTGACCTGGGGCGTGACTGCTGCGAACTCAGCCCGAAGTCAACTTTGCTGTCCAATCGCCAGCCGCCTTCATGAATAGTACTGTCACGCCCCCATGTCACGCCCGTGACCGAGGGCGTGTACTTAGAAATTTTTTCCTATAAATAGCCCAGTTCTGTAAGGTCCAAGGGTTCAGATTTTTGGGCCAAGTTAGTGTCTTTTTGTGGGCTTAATCCGTGGATACTAGTGCTATGTAAGGAGATTTCTCCCTTTTTATTTCATGTTTTGTTTTGCTTTATCTTTTAGCTTTGTAATAGCTTGAAAATTTTAATAAAAATGTTAGATTTTCTCTCTTTATTTGGCATGAAAAGTTCATTTGGATGGCTCACCTCTTTCCCTTTTTATTCTTTGTTCTTCACTTGTTCTTCATTTATGAAAAGTGTGTGTGTGTGTATGAGTGTAATTTGCTTACTTTACATGTTTTTTTTTACTTGTTTTCATGCTTAGGAATGTTATGTTTTTCCTCTTTATATGCCTTTGATTTTTCAAAATAGGTTTTGTTAGAAACTCATGAAATGATGAATTAGGTTTTCCTTTTTTTCTTGTCTTCTTCAACATCTTCACTCTTATGAGTGTGTAAAAGAGTTAAAGTTTCCTTTGTTTTTTTTTACTTAGCTTCATTTTGGAATGAAAACTTTTTTCCTTCTTTCACTTTTATTTCAACTTTTTTTGCTCTTTTATGAAATCCTAGGAATGAAAATGTTGAAATTTTTATTTTCCAAAAACTTTGGTTTTTAATTTGTTTTGAAAAACTTTTGTCTTCTAAAATTTTAATTTCTTCTTTTTATTTGTTTTTGGCAAAACCTATGCTTGAAATAGTTAAAATTTTAATTTTTAGGTAACTTTGATTTTTCATGAAGTGTGTGTGAGTGTAGGTGTATAATTTTTATGCTTTGATTTAAATTGTGTAGAGTGTGTGAGTGTAGGTGTATAATTTTCATGCTTTCATTTTAATTGCTTTCTTTTAATGCTTTATTCAAATTATGTAGAGTGTGTGAGTGTAGGTGTATAGTTTTATTGCTTTCTTGAATTTCATTTGGAGTGTGTGTGTTCGTGTGCATTTATTTCCGCCTACTCGTTAAGAGTTAAATGGCGCATCGTTTTCATTTTCAGTCCTACTCGTTTGAGTAGGACTTGCAATTTTTCTTTCTTTATTTTTCCGCCTACTCACTTGAGTTTAAAATGGCCGGACTTTATTTCAGTCCTACTCATTTGAGTAGGACTTGCAATTTTACTTTCTTTATTTTTTTTCCGCCTACTCACTTGAGTTAAATGGCCGGACTTTTTAGCCCTGTAATCGCATTTATTTTCTCCTACTCATTTGAGTAGGACTCGCTTTCATTTCAGTCCTACTCGTTTGAGTAGGACTTGCAATTTTCAGCCTTTATTTACCGCCCCCACTCGTTTGAGTGGGACTCGCAAATTTAAATTATGCAAATTTTCTTTTTATGTGTAACTTAGTTCCTTTTTTATTTATAATTTGGAGTGTGCGTGAGTTCTTGTTCTAGCTAATCTTTTTAGTTTTCTAAATGTTGTTATTTTTCTTTTGTCCCTTTCTTATAAACGTGTAGCATTTAATTTCGAACTCGCGCCTCACTAAATTATAAGCCGTCCCCATACCGATGTGTGGCTAATCGCTATTAGCCTCGGCATCGAAGAGCATTGGGACATTTAAAATGATTTATAATAATTAAAGCTCTTCATTTTCATTTTAATTTAAGCACTTAGGGTTTACCCCGGGTTTACGACGCGTAGGACCACATAATCGATGTGTGGGCCCTATTTCCGTAGTCCATATGCTAGCTAGCCGAGAGGCCGTGCATATGGACCGATCACCCCTGGGTAAATAGAGTTGCGTGCATACCCTCGAGAGAGGACTAGCGTAATTCTACCGGATTGGGTCCCCCACCCAATAGCGGGGTTCTTAGCGTAAAGCGGGCGTTAAGAGGAATCCTTCGTCGGACTAACGTTCGGTCGAATAGTCTTAACGTTTAGGTGAGCGATATCCCTATAGCTAGGTGAGCTCACATTTGTGGAACCTCCACGGCCAAGTTGTCTTATTATTAATTTGAAAACTAAGTCTTTTTATTATTAAAAATTATTTTAGTCTTAATCCGATTCGATGCCGAGCGTTAACCCTTCATCGAATATTTTCTAAACCGTTTTTTCGCTCCTTTGCTTTTTCGCCTTTTATTAAGTAAAAAAATCCACCTTATTTTCAGTAAAATAATAGTCCTCCCGGAGGAGTAAGAATAGTCAACGCGACCCCGAGAACAATACGACCTCGGTATTCCCCCGAATATCGAGTACTACTTGCGATAGGTGCACTTGCCTACCCGAGCAAGCCCGCGGCGATCGACTCAACGAACCAACCACAGTAAGAGTCTGTTCGCGGGCCCATCAAGTTTTTGGCGCCGTTGCCGGGGAGCCTCTTTTCGAGTTGCTATTTCGAATTCCGGAGTCTATTAATTTTACTTATTTTCTATAAAAAAAAAAAAACTAAAACTTTATTTAAAAAAAAAAAAACACAAAAAAAAATTTATTTTTGTTTTATTTTTGTTTGGGTGTATGACCCGAGGACAACCCTCAGAGTCTGAAGATTTAGACTTCGACCCTGAGATCGAACGCTCTCTTGCGCGTATCCGATCTCATCGCCGAAATCCTTCTTTAGATCCCGAAGAATCTATCGGAGAACCCGCTGTTGTAGTTATGGCCGCCCCTAACCTTCCCCCGGCGGCCGAGCGTACTATGTCTTATTACGCCCGGCCTAACCTGGATGATTCAGGGTCGAGTATTGTTCGCCCTGCGGTGGCCAATAATAATTTTGAAATAAAGTCAAGTGTCATTCAAATGGTCCAAAACGCCGTGCAGTTCGATGGACTGCCGGATGAGGACCCGAATGTCCACTTGTCCAATTTCTTGGAGATATGCGACACCTTCAAGATCAATGGCGTCACTGATGACGCCATTCGTTTGCGCTTATTTCCTTTTTCCCTTAAGTCCAAAGCCAAGGCGTGGTTGAATGCCCTCCCGCAAGGATGTATCACCACGTGGGCTGAGTTGACGGAACGGTTCCTAACGAAGTACTTTCCGCCCGCCAAAACTGCAAAGTTGCGGGCGGACATTTCTTCGTTTGTGCAGAACGATCCCGAGTCTCTATACGAGACTTGGGAACGATTTAAGGAATTCCTCCGCCGTTGCCCGCACCACGCGCTGCCAACGTGGTTGCAAGTTCAAATTTTTTATAATGGGCTGAATTTTCAGACGCGTCAAATGATTGACGCGGCTGCCGGGGGAACGCTTAACAACAAAACCCCCGAGGCCGCCCAGGCTTTATTCGAAGAGATGGCTATGAACGCCTATCAATGGAACGTCCCGCGGGGACGGCCAAAGCCGGCGGCTGGTCTTTTTGAAGTGGATGCCACTGCTCTCTTGACCCTTCAAGTTGAAAGGTTAACAAAGCAGGTGGCGGAGATGTCTGCTGCCTCCTCCACTCCGCCTTGTTTTATTCCCCCTAATGTCTGCGTAGCTGAAGAGTTCGTGGACTTCATGGGAAATTCGGGTCGTCCTCCCTTCAACCCCAACAACAACCCTTATAGTAATAACTATAACCCGGGTTGGAGGAATCACCCCAACTTCTCGTGGAGCAACCCGAATAATGCTCAGCGTCCCCCTATTTCTTATGCGCCCGGATTTCTTCCTCCCCCTCCTCTTCCGAAACCCTCCCCGATGGAGGAAAATTTTTCGAAGTATATTGCGTCCAACGAGTCAAATATCCGGAACATCACCGGATCGCTAAAAACACTCGAACAACAGGTTGGACAGCTGGCGAGGATGATGTCCGAGCGCGCGCTCGGGGCACTGCCGGGAAACACGGAGCCGAATCCGCGGGAAAACGCCAACGCTATAACCCTCCGTAGCGGAAAGGAGGTGGTCGATCCAAAACGGACCGACCCTCAGGTACATATTTCACCTCCGACCCCTCTTCCCCTTTCTTCGCTCACGCCACCTTTACCTATTATAAAAGAAAAAATTATTTTAAACAAGGCTCTCCCGTATCCGCATAAGTTAGAAAACGAGCGTAAGGACGCGCAATATGAAAAATTTATTTTATTATTAAAACAAATTCACATTAATGTTCCTTTTTGCGAGGCTATCTCGCAAATGCCCAAATATGCGAAATTTTTAAAAGAACTACTTTCTAATAAACGCAAATTAGAGGATATTTCGCATGTATCTCTCAACGCTGTCTGCTCGGCGGCCCTTACTAATAAATTGCCCGCAAAACAAAACGACCCGGGACGATTTTCCATCCCGTGCCTTTTTGGCGATATATTAGTAAAGTACGCCTTAGCTGATTTAGGGGCTAGCATTAATCTGATGCCGTTCTCGCTCTTTTCGCGTTTAGGTTTGGGTACTCCTAGTCCTACGAATATGCGCATCCAATTAGCGGATCGCTCGGTTAAGTTCCCTATCGGGGTAGTGGAGGACGTCCTTGTCCGAGTCGACAAGTTTACCTTCCCGGTAGACTTCGTCATCTTAGATATCGAGGAGGACGCCGAGGTACCAATAATACTCGGTCGCCCTTTTCTCGCCACCTCCCGCGCACTAATAGATGTTAGTAATGGTAGCCTTCTCCTCCGAGTAGGCGATGACCAGGTTACTTTCTCTATTAATCCCTCGATGGACAATTTGTCATCGAGCGACGATTTCTGCTATTCTTTAAATACTTTTTTCGGAGATCGTTCTTCTCCCATTTTCGAGTCCGTATTTTTAAATGACGATATTTATGCGCTCGAAAATTTTAACTGCGATGAGGATACGTCTATAGACTTGCCTTTCGAACCAATTGGTAAGAAAGACATAGGAATTAAAACCTCCCTAGAAGAACCGCCCATCCTAGACCTCAAACCCTTACCCGCCTCGCTCAAGTACGCTTTTTTGGGAAAAGGTGATACGCTCCCCGTTATCATTTCTTCGAACTTGAGTGATTCGGAGACTTCCGATTTATTGGAAGTTTTATTTAAACATCGCCACGCAATTGCGTGGCAAATCTCTGACCTAAAGGGGATTAGCCCCTCCTTTTGCACCCATAAGATTTTCCTAAACGATAATTGCCGCAAAACAATACAGCCGCAACGTCGTCTTAACCCAAACATGAAAGACGTCGTTAAAGCCGAAATCATTAAGTTATTAGATGCGGGGATTATCTACCCTATTTCGGACAGTGCATGGGTTAGTCCCGTGCATGTCGTGCCCAAGAAGGGCGGTCTTACCGTAGTGGCGAATGAGCATAACGAGCTTGTCCCAACTCGTACTGTTACGGGTTGGCGAGTGTGCATCGACTATAGGAAACTTAACGACGCCACCCGCAAGGACCATTTCCCTCTGCCATTTCTAGACCAGATTCTAGAGCGTTTATCCGGTCATCCGTATTATTGTTTTCTTGATGGTTTATCGGGGTTTTTCCAAATCCCCATTTCCCCCGATGATCAAGAGAAAACAACTTTTACTTGCCCGTTCGGCACCTTCGCATATCGAAGAATGCCATTTGGACTCTGCAACGCGCCAGCTACATTCCAAAGATGTATGCTAGCGATCTTTGGCGAGCTAGTAGAAGACATTATGGAAGTCTTTATGGATGACTTCTCTGTTTTCGGACGCTCTTTTCCCGATTGCCTTAACAATTTAGATCGTGTCCTTCAACGGTGCGAGGACACAAGCCTTGTTTTAAATTGGGAAAAATGCAACTTTATGGTTCGAGGAGGTTTGGTCCTCGGCCATATGATTTCGTCTAAGGGGATAGAGGTGGATAAGGCCATGATAGAAATTATAGAAAAACTTCCGCATCCAACAAACGTAAAATCTATTAGGAGTTTCTTAGGCCATGCGGGCTTTTATCGACGCTTTATTCAAGATTTTTCAAAAATAACAAAGCCGCTAACTCACCTCTTGGAAAAGGAATCACGCTTCATCTTTAGTAGCGAATGCGAGTCCGCATTTAATTTGATAAAACAAAAACTTATCTCTTCACCAATATTAGTGGCCCCTAATTGGTCCCTTCCGTTCGAAATAATGTGCGACGCTAGTGATATTGCCTTAGGTGCCGTTCTTGGCCAACGCGTAGAAAAACATTTTCATCCTATTTATTACGCTAGCAAGACGCTCACTTCCGCACAAGTAAATTACACGACAACGGAAAAGGAACTCTTAGCCGTCGTTTTCGCTTTTGATAAGTTTCGCTCGTATATAACGCTATCTAAAGTTATCGTTTTTACCGATCACTCCGCGCTTAAATATTTATTAGCTAAAAATGATGCGAAGCCCCGCCTTCTTCGATGGATTCTCCTCCTACAAGAGTTTGATTTGGAGATCCGAGATAAGCGGGGAGCGGAAAATCTAGCGGCCGACCACCTCTCCCGTTTAGAAAATCCGGGTGCGGAAGCGCTCGTCGAATCTGAAATAAATGACAGATTCCCCGAGGAACGCCTTCTTGCCATTAATAAATCTTCGTCATCTTCGCCTTGGTTCGCAGATTTTGCAAATTTTTTAGTAGCGCGGGTCCTTCCAAAAGAATTTTCCGGTCACCAAAAGAAGAAATTCTTTTCTGACTTGAAAAATTTCTTTTGGGAGGACCCATTTCTTTTTCGTATCTGCGCGGACCAAGCGGTCCGAAGATGCGTTGCGGGTGTGGAGTGCTTGCAAATTCTTAAGCACTGCCACGAGGGTCCAGCCGGTGGGCATTATCAAGCCAACCGGACCGCTCGGAAGGCGCTAGAGGCGGGCTACTTTTGGCCCACTCTCTTCAAAGACGCGCATAATTTTGTGCGCGCATGCGATAGCTGTCAGCGGTCGGGTAACATCTCTCGTCGTGACGAGATGCCCCAAAATATGTTTTTAGAATGCGAAGTCTTCGATTTGTGGGGCATAGATTTCGTTGGCCCCCTACCTCCGTCTTTCAAAAATATGTATATTTTAGTGGCGGTCGACTACGTATCGAGGTGGGCGGAAGCGCAAGCTCTCCCCACCAACGATGCGCGAGTCGTCGTTACATTTCTTAAAAAATTATTTTCTCGTTTCGGCACGCCTCGCGCAATTGTTAGTGATAGGGGAACGCATTTCTGTAACGCTCTTATGGCTAAGAAGTTAGCTAAATACGGAGTCACGCACAAGCTTGCCACCCCCTACCACCCGCAAACAAGTGGCCAAGTCGAGGTAGTAAATCGAGAGATTAAGCGAATTTTAGAAAAAACCGTTTCGCTAAATAGGAAAGATTGGTCCGTTAAACTCGACGATGCGTTGTGGGCGTATCGGACGGCATACAAAACCGCTATTGGATGTACGCCGTTCCGGTTAGTCTACGGCAAAGCGTGCCATTTACCCGTAGAATTAGAACATCGCGCACTTTGGGCTTTAAAACTCTTAAACCTCGACTCCAACTTAGCCGCTCAGAATAGAAAACTGCAACTAAACGAGCTCGATGAATGGCGTGCGAACGCTTACGAGAGCAATAAATTCTATAAGGAGCGCTCTAAGTTCTATCACGATCGAAAAATCAAGTCCCAAAAATTATTTTCTCCGGGCGATCTTGTCCTTCTTTACAATTCACGCCTTAGGCTTTTTCCAGGTAAATTAAAATCTAGATGGTCCGGTCCCTTCTTAGTTGAAGAAGTTTTTCCTTATGGAACCGTACTCGTCTCCCACCCGGACAAAGGCTCTTTTAAAGTAAACGGTCATCGGTTAAAGTCTTACATCGCGGGCGACCCAGTGATCGGTTTTAGCGAAACCATAACTTTCCTCCACATTATAAACCCGCCAAAATAGTCAAGCTACACGACTATAAACAAAGCGCTCCTGGGAGGCACCCCTCGCTTATCTTTTTCGCTCTTTCCTTATTATCTTTGTTATTTTTTTTCTAATAAACGCAGGGTTTCTGATCGGCCTTCCCCACCGCGTTTCAGGGAAGCTTCTACCCCCTTCCTTTTCCTTTCTTTGTACATATTGTCTTTCTTTTCTGTTCCGTATACTTACGATACAACATTGGGGACAATGTTGGACTTAAGTATGGGGGTATTTTCGTGCTTTACTTTCTGCACTTCAATTTTTTCTGCATCTCAAAAACAAAAAGAAAAATACAAAAAAATACATATAACAACAAAACAAAAACAAAAAAATTAAAAAAACATCTTAAAATAAAACAAAAAAACAAAATTTTAAATGAAAAAAAAAAAAAAATTCCAAAAAATTTTTTTGTTTTCTTCTCTTTCTTTTTTCCAAAAAAAACTCAAAAACAACAAAAAATTTTTATTTTCACTTTGTACATATTTTTTCGTACATACTCTTTTCTCTCTCCTTCTTGTACAAACTTTTTTTCTTTTTCTCCCTTATTTTTGTACATATTATGAAATGATTTATAATACAAAAAAACATACAAAAAAATTGAGAAAAACAAAAACACAAAAAAAAGATAATAAATGAAAAACAAACAAAAAAAAAATGATAACAAAAACTATAAAAAAAAACAAAAAAATGTTTTGCAACAAATAAATTAAATATTCCATACTTAACTTTTCTGCTATCCAAAAATTCTGTTTTGAGTTTATTTATATGTGAATACTATTAATTCTCTGTTTACTACCCGTTTGTTAATTATCGATTGAAACATTTAAATAGCCGGGGTTAAGTTTTAAAGAATTCTTTATGCTTTGTTAAAACTAGCGGACTCGTTTTAGGCACTACTTCTAATTTTTCATTAATAGGAGCACGTATATTATGTTAGGAAATAACGACTATAGAATTCAATTATACTTACTTTTAGCTTTCTGAAAACATTGGAACGTACAAATTATTAAGGTTGCTCTCAAAAATTTTTAGGATTACAATCTAGTTTTCCTTTCTCCCCTCACTTTTCATGACCTACTTGGCATGAAAAATTTTATCCTTAAAAGATCTTATGTCAATGGGAACAAGATTTCGTTCCGTAAACATAGGCACCCAATAAGTTTTAAAAGATTATATAGGGAGTAAGAGGATAAAATTCATTACTCCCACAAATATACATTGGGTTAATTTTATTATTATGAAGTTGAAAAACAAAAATCATATTAGGAAAATAAGATTTCGTTTTCCTAATAAATCCAAAAGAAAAAAAAATGGAGGTTTGAAGAAAAAAAATTACCTCACCTCAAATATCAAAACCCTCTTCATAAACCACACTACCCCCTTAGCCAATTACACGATTCTAGAATTAATTCAAAAATCTTTTTGAGAGCATAATTAGTAAATTGTATTATTTCCGGTAGCACTCGTATAAGCTAGAATTCTTATAATTCCAAACTATTTTCGTTAACCTAACCATTACAAATGTTGCCTTCTATTTGATTACATCAAGAAGTCTTTTGGCCAAAACTTTTGCGCTATTTAAATCATCTACATAATTTTAGGACTTAACTCTTACACCCCGTATATTTATTTCGATCTCTCTTATAATTAATTAAGCGATAGCCAAAACTTAGAGTTTTTTTTATTCCTTATAGATTCACCTCAAACTTTTGCCCTGGAATAGCAAAAGCCTAAGTATGGGGGTATTTGATGAACTGTAAATATGCGTATTTTTATGCACATTAATTTAGTCATTTTCATTTATTTTCGTCGTTTTTACTTATTTTTGTTCAATAAAATGTTCCTATTCTTGTAAATTTTCTCCTAACTTGTTTAATTTTATTTTGCAGAAAAATTCCAGAATCTGCCAAATTTTGGGAAGTACACGCCCGTGACACATGGGTCACGCCCGTGACCGAGCCGTGCCTGTGCATTTCCCGTGAAATCGGAAAATTTCTGAAGAAAAGGCTTGACACGCCTGGCGACACGCCCGTGTCACCCGACACGGGGCGTGACCCAAGCCCGTGTCCGCTCCTCTCGACGAATTCCACTCGACGATCGTCGAGTGTCGACCCCGACTGTCACGCCCATAGTCACGCCCGTGACCTGGGGCGTGACCCAATTTCAGCTCAACGATTTCGACTCGACACTTTCCGCTCGACATTCGTCGAGTGTCGACCCCGACTGTCACGCCCATAGTCACGCCCGTGACATGGGGCGTGACCTTTCCAGCTGGCCCGACAAGACGCTGCCGAGGACATTTGACGCAACCCGCGCCCGGTTCTACCTCCCCGACACGCCCTAGGTCACGCCCGTGACCTGGGGCGTGACTGCTGCGAACTCAGCCCGAAGTCAACTTTGCTGTCCAATCGCCAGCCGCCTTCATGAATAGTACTGTCACGCCCCCATGTCACGCCCGTGACCGAGGGCGTGTACTTAGAAATTTTTTCCTATAAATAGCCCAGTTCTGTAAGGTCCAAGGGTTCAGATTTTTGGGCCAAGTTAGTGTCTTTTTGTGGGCTTAATCCGTGGATACTAGTGCTATGTAAGGAGATTTCTCCCTTTTTATTTCATGTTTTGTTTTGCTTTATCTTTTAGCTTTGTAATAGCTTGAAAATTTTAATAAAAATGTTAGATTTTCTCTCTTTATTTGGCATGAAAAGTTCATTTGGATGGCTCACCTCTTTCCCTTTTTATTCTTTGTTCTTCACTTGTTCTTCATTTATGAAAAGTGTGTGTGTGTGTATGAGTGTAATTTGCTTACTTTACATGTTTTTTTTTACTTGTTTTCATGCTTAGGAATGTTATGTTTTTCCTCTTTATATGCCTTTGATTTTTCAAAATAGGTTTTGTTAGAAACTCATGAAATGATGAATTAGGTTTTCCCATTTTTCTTGTCTTCTTCAACATCTTCACTCTTATGAGTGTGTAAAAGAGTTAAAGTTTCCTTTGTTTTTTTTTACTTAGCTTCATTTTGGAATGAAAACTTTTTTCCTTCTTTCACTTTTATTTCAACTTTTTTTGCTCTTTTATGAAATCCTAGGAATGAAAATGTTGAAATTTTTATTTTCCAAAAACTTTGGTTTTTAATTTGTTTTGAAAAACTTTTGTCTTCTAAAATTTTAATTTCTTCTTTTTATTTGTTTTTGGCAAAACCTATGCTTGAAATAGTTAAAATTTTAATTTTTAGGTAACTTTGATTTTTCATGAAGTGTGTGTGAGTGTAGGTGTATAATTTTTATGCTTTGATTTAAATTGTGTAGAGTGTGTGAGTGTAGGTGTATAATTTTCATGCTTTCTTTTTAATTGCTTTCTTTTAATGCTTTATTCAAATTATGTAGAGTGTGTGAGTGTAGGTGTATAGTTTTATTGCTTTCTTGAATTTCATTTGGAGTGTGTGTGTTCGTGTGCATTTATTTCCGCCTACTCGTTAAGAGTTAAATGGCGCATCGTTTTCATTTTCAGTCCTACTCGTTTGAGTAGGACTTGCAATTTTTCTTTCTTTATTTTTCCGCCTACTCACTTGAGTTTAAAATGGCCGGACTTTATTTCAGTCCTACTCATTTGAGTAGGACTTGCAATTTTACTTTCTTTATTTTTTTTCCGCCTACTCACTTGAGTTAAATGGCCGGACTTTTTAGCCCTGTAATCGCATTTATTTTCTCCTACTCATTTGAGTAGGACTCGCTTTCATTTCAGTCCTACTCGTTTGAGTAGGACTTGCAATTTTCAGCCTTTATTTACCGCCCCCACTCGTTTGAGTGGGACTCGCAAATTTAAATTATGCAAATTTTCTTTTTATGTGTAACTTAGTTCCTTTTTTATTTATAATTTGGAGTGTGCGTGAGTTCTTGTTCTAGCTAATCTTTTTAGTTTTCTAAATGTTGTTATTTTTCTTTTGTCCCTTTCTTATAAACGTGTAGCATTTAATTTCGAACTCGCGCCTCACTAAATTATAAGCCGTCCCCATACCGATGTGTGGCTAATCGCTATTAGCCTCGGCATCGAAGAGCATTGGGACATTTAAAATGATTTATAATAATTAAAGCTCTTCATTTTCATTTTAATTTAAGCACTTAGGGTTTACCCCGGGTTTACGACGCGTAGGACCACATAATCGATGTGTGGGCCCTATTTCCGTAGTCCATATGCTAGCTAGCCGAGAGGCCGTGCATATGGACCGATCACCCCTGGGTAAATAGAGTTGCGTGCATACCCTCGAGAGAGGACTAGCGTAATTCTACCGGATTGGGTCCCCCACCCAATAGCGGGGTTCTTAGCGTAAAGCGGGCGTTAAGAGGAATCCTTCGTCGGACTAACGTTCGGTCGAATAGTCTTAACGTTTAGGTGAGCGATATCCCTATAGCTAGGTGAGCTCACATTTGTGGAACCTCCACGGCCAAGTTGTCTTATTATTAATTTGAAAACTAAGTCTTTTTATTATTAAAAATTATTTTAGTCTTAATCCGATTCGATGCCCAGCGTTAACCCTTCATCGAATATTTTCTAAACCGTTTTTTCGCTCCTTTGCTTTTTCGCCTTTTATTAAGTAAAAAAATCCACCTTATTTTCAGTAAAATAATAGTCCTCCCGGAGGAGTAAGAATAGTCAACGCGACCCCGAGAACAATACGACCTCGGTATTCCCCCGAATATCGAGTACTACTTGCGATAGGTGCACTTGCCTACCCGAGCAAGCCCGCGGCGATCGACTCAACGAACCAACCACAGTAAGAGTCTGTTCGCGGGCCCATCAATAGCTCCTACACCATATCGAGCCATTCTTCTGTGCGCACGGCCAACTCTGTCCTGACGTAGGTGAGAGGGGAGAGAGCCCAAAAAGTGCTCAACTAGTTTGAGCCCGGAGCCTATTGCTAGACTGGGGTCAGCTGCGACCTAAAGGCGTCCAAGATGGCCATGTGCATCCGTCCTAATTCTGATTGTTGGAATAGAGTAGGTACGAAAAGGGCAGGAGTGCCACCAACTAGCTCAGCATGTATTGGAATCTACACGTACATTACAAACCTATGGTCAGGTTGGCTAATCAAAAGGTCAAAGTTAGACATACTTAGTGTGAATTACATATAGGCACAACACTTCTTCCACTAAGTTAGTTTATCCACAAGCTGACTAATCGAACGGGGGTGGTACCATTGTTGAATGACTTCTTTAGTACAGTATCAGAGCATGCAGATACCATTTGTAAGACCCCCCTCCCGGAACACAAAACACGGCCTGAAGGTGGTCTTATGCCCAGAACAGCCGCCTTGCGGTAGCATTAGCACATAGGCTAGCTGACCTATACCATAAGACGCCTATTTTGCCGGCTACAACCAATATCAATCAATGCCAACCAAACCAAAGTATAATATAGAGGCCAATCTACACATAAGCAATATAAGTCCAAAGTACATCAATAAAAGAAGCTACAACAAGCTTCTAAAGTATCAGAGCATAGGAAATCATGCCTATAGGGGCTACATCAAAACCACTCAAAACTCACATCGGTGACTGACGGTAACAACGACACCGTCCCTTCCGGCCCTGTCGTCCTAGCCTGGCTATCCTGCTGCGTAGTCTGTGGCTTCTCTACCTGCGGGGTTTCCTCCTAAAAAGGAAGACGTAGCAACCATTAGTCGAAAAGATTAATTTGCTTTCACATCCACTCCCCCGATGACTCCTCGGCACCGGGCGGAAAAAGGAATCAGGGTACAATATATAATAAGTAATATAAGTAGTTACAAGCAGGTGGAATAAGTACAAATGTCGGGAGCAGTAATAGAATAAATGTATAGCATGGTTAATATTAGTCTACTCTAGCAATTCTACACAAGCTATAACCCTCCATCTAGTATAAAGTTCTAAACAGGAAAGTAACTTAACTTATAAGGATGCCCATACAAGCTTATAAGTTAAGGATCAGTTTTAACATAAAGTTACTTATCATATAGGAGTGCCCATACAAACTTATATGATGGGGATCTTGAAATGCAATGTATTATAATGGTATGTATGTAATGCAATGACTCACCCATGAATACGCACATGCAATTGATATGTCGACATAGACTTGTAGTTCCCACTTTTCGAGCAGATAGCTAACCTCTCAGGCGTCAACCATCGTGGACATGTGGTGACAGTAGAGCGGGCTTCTCTACTACTAAGCAGGCCTCCACACTACTTCGCTATGCCAAAATGCTAAGAATATAACAGCGAGCCCCCATGCATACTACGACCCAGCAGGAGTCTCGCGTAGGTGTGCACCGAGAACCAGGCCCCGAACTGGCCTTGTGTTACCCGAAAGGATCCTCAAAAAATGGCATGAGGACCGAGCCCAACCATCCACTTGGCGCGGAAGGAGCCCTTGGAAATGAGCAACGAGGGCCAAGCCCAACCGCCGAAAGTCTAACTGTCAACTCCCGTCGGTGTGACGACTGGCGAGCCCGTAGACCTACCACACTATCCTTAACCCAAGATTTCGACATCGTGTGTCGACTCACACCGCATGCAATTCCACATCACTGTGGCACAGAAGGAGCCTCGGTAATGAACACCGAGTACCAAGCTCAACCGTCCAATTATGACCCTTCTCAACGCTATCCAACTCAGTGCAGTTAAACACTCGCATCTATATCTTTTCACAATACTACCCATAGGGAGACGCCACTCTAAGCATTGGACTACTAAATACATTCCGTTAAACAAATATTCGCATGGCCATAGATTAGAATCCTACATTTCATTTCCAAATGATTTCAACACATTATTATCATGATGCGCATTTTTATTGGTGCACCAATTTCTACCAAATGATTTCGTTTAAGTACGATTCACCTCACAAATCATTTATGTGGAATCCATTCATCAAACTTCATCATTCATAGAAATATGATGGTTAACATAAAATATTTCACCCAACATCAATGTCAATTTGATACATTGTCTCTACCGAGTACAAACTCGATTCCACACCAACCCCAAAAATTTAGGTGCAGGACACCTTCTTGATAGCGAGTTAGACCGGAGATTTATGAAGCGTCAGAAATCTGGTGAAGGCGTGTAATACCTCGTTGGAAAGGTCTTTCCATGGTTTATAACTTTCATGTTCAGACCATAACCCAGATCCCAGACTAACATACTTGAATTCAGCTTAAACGTCGGTTGCATACAGAACACAATTTCTGCACGCTTAGTTTGTCAGCCGTCAATGTCGTTCAGACTTTTCCGTGGCTATAGACTTCGCCTGAAATCATGCAACCACTCGTCGGAAAGGTATTTTCAAGGACTTCGACTTTTGGGTTTAGTTAAAAGCCCATTTCTGGCCATATCACACTTGAAAATGTCCAAGAAGATCGTTGCATGAAGAACACAGGTTTCTGCACGCATCTTAAGGTGGAACGAACGACATCGGTTCTTCTTCCTCCTCAAGCCGATCTTCCGCAAATCACGTCCAGACTTCCTCCTCCCTTATTCACCCTCAAAAGGCCACTTTTTCACGAAACCACCCTCCATCATCACTTAGAAAGTGGGAGTTGTTGAAAACTTCTAAACCCTATAACACAAGTCCTAGCATGGCCTTTCCTAGGAAACTTCTCCTATTAAATCTAGACGCTCTTGAGTCGATATCTATCCTAAGAAATAACTAAAGATCTAGCACTAAGGGAGAAGGGAGGAAGCTCACCTCATTTCCGGCACTTCCACCATTTCTGGCCAAGGATCTTGTCACTCTTCTCAGCGGCATCTTCTTCTCCTTGGCGGCAGCGGTCCTTTGCGGGGTGTAGATTGGCTCCAGCACCTCCTTCCTCTTCTCAAGCAGTTTTTCTCCCTCAGAAATGGTTGGAAGAGGAATAAAAAATTGCTAGGTTTTCACTTCCTCTTTTTATGTGAAAATGACATGGTAGGGACATGCCTGTATCCATACCCGTGTCCTGCTCAGGCGAAGCGTCGTCGATGGTTCGACTACTGTTTCGATACACAAACATGTGTAGGGCATGCCCGTGTCTCTACCCGTGTCCAAGTGACACATCCGTGTGGCTGGCCGTGTACTGCTCGGGTCTTGCTTCGTCTAGTTCCAATTGACGCACATATGTAGGGACACGCCCGTGTCTCTACCCGTGTCCTCATACATATGGGCTGGGACACGCCCATGTCCATTCCCATTTCCTTATCTGGAACTACTCAAGTAATCGACTCGAGTGCTGGGCAGAGACACACGGGTAGGGACACGCCCATGTCCCTAACTGTGTCCTTCTCGAAACAATCTTCGTCGACCTCTACTCGACGCACACGGATAGGGACATGTCGTGTCCCTACCGTGTCCTCGTACACACGGGTAGTAACACTTCCGTGTCACTACCCGTATCCTGCTCGGGAATAACTCGAGTCGTCGACTCGAGTACTGGGTGGACACACATGGGTAGGGACACGCCCGTGTCTCTACCCGTGTCCTTCTCTGGGCTGACTTCACCTCCCATACATTAGTGTAAGCCTAGCTACTATCACTTCCCTGAGCCCAAATCACCTCTTCTAACTCAAAAGCACGCACGAGGGGCCTAGCGTGAATCGGGACGTTACACCTCCCGGGGTTAACCTTCGAATATTAGTAGGAGGTCAGTAGCGGGGTTCACCACGTAAAGCGTGTATTAAGATATGTTTGATTAGATACGAAAATTCAGGCAAAATACGTTATCACAGGTGGATGTATCTTCGATAGAGGTGCCCTCATATAAAGGGAACCTCTACGATCAAGTATTTAAATTTGTAAAGAAAAGTAGAGTTTTGATTATTTAAAAAGTATTTCTAAAAGTAAATCAAAAATCAAGGGCTCTCTACCTCATCTATTTTCAAAACCATAAGTATTACATTTATTTTAGCTTTTAGAAATCATTAACACTTTTCGATAAAATAATAGTACCAGTCCTTAAAGTGAAGTACTCGACACAGATCAGTGGAAAAATACGACCTTGATATTTAAAAATATAATAAAATACTATTACGCAATATGTAAGCTTACCTTAAATGAAGTATACAAGTAAAAAAGAGATAGAACATCTAGAATGCCTAATTTCCAAATCTAATTTAATTTTAAAATTTAAAACTATCTCAACACAGTTTTTACTTATCAAGTTTTTGGCACCGTTGTTGGGGATCAAACTTCATATACCACTTACCTCATTTTTGGCGTCGTGTCACAAATCTATCTCATTTTAAAACTATCTCATATTTTACTTATCATATGTATAAGTTCAGATGCGTTGAGTGAGGACAGCTCACTCAACGCAAGCTCATCAAGAAGATTTGTTAAGTACAGAAGCATTGAGAGAAGACCGTTCACTTAACACCTCATCAAAAAGACAGGCAAAGGCAGATGCGTTGAGTAATGAAGGCTCACTCAACTCATTCTTAAAGAGAGAAGCGGTTAAGTACATAAGAGCTAAGTGAAGGTAGTTCACTCAATGCCTCAGCAAGATTGCAGGCATTTAGAGAAGCATCCAAGTCTAGAAGCATTGAGTGATGAAGGTTCACTTAACGCACTCAACGCTTGGCAGCGTAGAAGTAATTGGCTAAGTCCAAGTGCAATGAGTGATGAAGGTTCACTCAAAGCACTCATTGCCTGGAAGTGCAGATTATCTGACTAAGTGTTTTTGCGCTGAGTGAAGGTTATTCACTCAACGCACTCAATTACTAAGATAAACTGAAATTTGTCTCTAAGTACATAAATGCTGATGTCAGCATGAGTCGGCAAAATTTAAAATTGTAGCTAGAAGTCTACAATATGTGACAAACGTTATCGCAAGTCTACTGCATGACTTTTACTGATGAAGATAAGTTGCAGCTGTCAAATATTGTGGGTGCCACTTCTCTAAGAGCCGTTGGAGGGCAGAATATAAAGGGTTTGAGATGGACAGAGAGAAATCAACTTTTAGGGTTTTATCTTTTCGAAAAGAGGCGTGACTTCATCGTCTTCCTCTCGCCATTGTTTTAGAGCCTGAATCATAAGTTCAAACCGCTGATCTAAAAGTTCAAGCTGTTAGATGTTGTAATTTTCACCTGCAACAGCAAGTTCAGAGATAATCTCTGAGGAAGAAGTAGCAGCCAAGGTCTTACCCTAGCTGCAGCAAGATAGATGTTGTGATCTACACCTTCAACAAAATCTTCAGAGTATCATCTCTGAGAAAGTAGAAGTAGAAAGGCAAGCCCTAGCTGCAACATCTTCACAACTCTAGCATATCATCCCTGAAGAATAATTTTTGAAGAGTGAAGAAGAGGAAAGGACTGAGTTTTACTCTCAGTTCAGTAAGAAGCAGTTCACTGCAATATACTTCTAGCACAAGCAGAAGTTTCGTAAAGATTAGTTTCTTGTTGATGTGAAGAAGGTAGGGCTGAGTATATCTCGGCTTAGGAAGCGGAATACTCAGAGAACATCTTCTCTAGAATCATATCTCATCAACAACCCTTTCTCTTTGTAGGTTCCCTTCTTGGATCTGAGCTGTAGGTCCTTTGTGCCTAAGTTGTAGGACTATTTTATAAAGACTGAGGTAGGATCCAATTGCTGATCTATGCTGTATGGACTGTGTGCCTGAGGTAGTATCTGGAGCAGATTTGAGGTTGGAGAGTAATTCTCTCTGAGTTGTATGGCCTTTGTGCCTGAGTGGTAGGATCCTTCTATGGATTTGAGGTAGGGCCTTTGAGCCTGAGCTATCAGAGAGTCATTATTTCTGAGTGGTAGGGGTATCCTCCAAGCCTGAGTTGTAGGACTATTAATTTAGTCTGAGCTAGGTGATCTTTGGATCACTGAGTTATAGGAACAAGCTTGCTATAAGGTAGGCCTTTGTGCCCAAGCTGTAGATCTTGGAGGAGACTAAGAGATTATGCGGGATCTGTGTTGTAAGCTCTTAGGAGCTGAGATTTGGAGAAGTGCCTTGTCTAACAAGCTGTTAGAAAGGTTGGAGGGAAAGTGGGCGTACCCATAATCTGGGGAACCACTATAAATCTTATGTGTATTGTGTGATTTCATGAAAGCTATCTTAATCTAACTCACAACACACTAAAGCAAGGAAAAAGTCATAAAAGACAGAAAAGCCAATTCACCCCCCCCCCCCCCCCTCAAGGTGTTTAACTATCCTTGAAACAAGAGACTTTCAAAGGTTATGCACAACTAACACAATTCACTACAGGTTACCGCGAGATCTTGTCGACTGATGTCGACATCGACGAGGAGGTGTTCTCTCCTCCCCCATCACCTGACCCAATCGCCTCCTTCCTAGGCGATCTGAAGGATGCTGAGGCGCTAAAGCGGCCTACGACCGAGATTTTATGGAAGCATGTACTGATGTTTTACGAGCTCTATAGCCGGGTTCATGTAACATCCCTCAAACAACTTGACCCATAGGAGTGGTTTTGTTATGACTAGGTCATGAAAAAACCTTAGGAAGCTCAAGTAGACCAAGTGAACTCGGGCATGAAGGTAGAAATCACCCTGGTCTGCAAATAACACAACGCAATCACCAAACGTAGGGTTTGACTTTAGGGCTTCACCTTGACTACTTTACCCCACCTGAACCTTCCTAACCCTTTAGGATGTTCATTGGGCCACAAAGGGCCTATTGTGGTCAACCCTAGAGGTCAAGTTCACCAAAGTTAACCTAAACCCTAAAATGGTCAAAGTACCATAATAAGGGTCAAGTGACCACCATGGTGTCCAACCACCCCTACCCAAGTCTCCCTAGACCTTAGGATAGGCCAATGAGTCACTAAGGACCCATTTGGGTCAACTCAAAAGGTCTAATTAACCAAAGTCAACTCAACCCAAAAATGGGTCAAACTAATTCAAGTTGATCTAACCTAGCCTAATCCACTTGGGCTAAGCCTAATTGGAGTTACTCACTTGCTTTAGGAGGCTGACAATTACCTAAAATGCCATCTAAATTTTGGAAATGGTGACTAGGAGAGAGAAACCTCAAGTTCCGCTTTAATGGAGGAGAGAGAAAGAGGGTCATTCATGTCTTGGAAGGCCAAGGGCCTCCTCTCTTAAATTCCAATAGCTTGGTCCATCTCCCCAGATCAATTCTGTGGAGATCAACAGCCTTGGCCGGCCCCCATGGTGGCTGCATTCAAGGAATTTTAGTAGGTCGAAATTTCTCCCCCATGGGTATTAATGGCCATTGAAGCTTAGAACCCTCCACTCCCCAAACTGATCCTTGTAAAAGCTTCCCTAGACCCTCAGCAATCGGTTCCAACATTCCCCTGAAGATTTCGAGCTCTTTGGATATAAGGAGTCAGAGCACCCGAAATCTCCTCCAACGGCAACGACAATGCGACGCTCAGCCTGACTTCAGCCACTCTAGAAGGTCCACTTCTCCTCCTCTCTCTCTGTGCTAGCATCTTAGATCGACTAGGAGAGATATCAGGCTCAATTGAGCCCGATTTAGAGAGGTGAGTTTGAAGAAATTCCATTAAATTTTAAAGGTGTGGGTTCGCTGGAAACAGCACCTCCGGAGGCCGTGCCGGCGCCCAGCGATAGCCACCACCTCAACGGAGGTTATGGTGGTAGTGGCTGGCTGGGAAGGTGGACGGGTTGTCGGGAAATGCGGCTGGAAGTGGCTCCAGGATGGGAGAATCGTGACCGTTGGCGCAATAGGGATGATGTTTGGAAGCCACCCGATGTTCTTTAAGATTGGTGCCACCAGTTGAATTAAATAGGATTATTATCATTTCATTTCATTTGATTTTGTCACACTTTAAGTAGTGAATCGTTTTAAATATTAAAAAAATACTTAAATTCCTCTACAGTAAAAGTGGACAACATGAAAGTCATAATTTGGTCGAGGCCATATCTTGTCAGGAAGTTATACTTGGTGTTCAAAATCCTAGGTGTTCTGATTTTGCAGAAAATATAATAAATGCCAAATAAATTTGGAAAATTCTAGTATTTTGGATGTATTCAGAAAGTATCATGATAGAACAACAAAAATAATCTTAGGCCATTTGGATGATTATTTGGAGTATCACCATTCATGCACACCATGTAGCTAATCCAACGGATGCTGGGTTTCTTCTTCCTCCAGCCAACGACTGAGATCAACCCGACCTGGAGCACTTCCAAGTCCATTTGCCGGCCACCCGGCCACCTCCCTGGCCAACCACCGCCACCACCACCTTCGTTGAGGTGAGGGCTATCGGCCGGAGGTGGTTTGGCCGTCGGAGATGGCGGATTCTGCCGAACTCGACACTTCTTTTTCACAGAAAACCGGTGGACAAATTTCCACTAGATCTGCTCAATTGAGCCCTATTCTTATCTCTAAAGATTCCTAAGATCTTACCCATGAAGGAGCAGAGGAGGACCTGATTTGCAGCCTGAAGTCATACGCTTTCCCTCTTTGCCATTTTCGGCTGCCGGCTTGAGCTCCTCTGCAACCTCCACAACAACCTTCACGAAATCCAGAGTGGAATGGGGGAAATGTCTGCTCTTGTCCTAGTGAGGGTTATTAAAGGTGGAATTTGGGAGAGGAGGGCTGTAACTCCCAAATGTCATTAACTCCATTAATGGCCATTATCCCACCACTCCAGTTTCAATAAAATAAAGGGGGCTGAACCAAAATAATGGCTGGCCACCTCCAAAAAACTCCTCCTCTCCCTCAGAGGAATAAAAGCACCATTAATGTGGACATTACAGAGCCTTTATGACTATTCCATTCGTCAACTCTGCTCAGCCTTGCTCCAAGCTTTTGTCGAGCGCTGATCGACGATTTCGTCGAGTAGATCGTTGAGCTCAGCTCGCCGATTTTGTCGAACTCAACTCAACCATCGCATCGACCTAAGCTCGATGATTGCATCGAGCTCTGCTCAAAGATTTTCGTCCAGCCCAGTTTTTCGTCCCCCTCGGTCCTCTTGGCCTATACTTTTTGGGGTGTTACATTGGATGTCATTAGGCCTTTTAGTGCTTCCCAGGGTTTTGACATGACCCAGTCATGACAAAACCATCCTATGGTTCTAGTTTTCTGAGGGATGTTATAAATCCCAATAAATAAAAATAAATATTTCGTCCTCAAAATTCAAGTTAAGCCTACGGAGTTTCAAGTATGAGAAATAAAATGTAACATCCCGAGAGGTTAACAGGGTTACCTGACGTGAAAGGTCCCGTGTACCTTTGCTGCATCAAGTCATGTGGCTCCCACGTGTGCTCCTCTAGTCCATGATTCCTCCACAAGACCTTGACCAACGGAAGCTTCTTGCGCCGTAAGACACGCATCCCAGTATCGTCTATCTGGATCGGCTCATGGTGCACCGATAGATAAAGGCTATAGGCCCATCTGTAGTCGTAATATGCTGCTCCGGCTGAAGTAGAGCTCTCCTGAGGGAGGAGACATGGAAGACGTCATGCAACGCTGCTAGTTCTGGTGGCAACTACAGTCTTTAAGCCAAGGGGCCGATCCGTTCCAGGATCCTGTAAGGCCCCATGTATCTCGGACAGAGCTTATTCCGACCACGCATCTGCAAGACTCCATGTATCAATCATATCTTCAGAAACACCCGGTCTCCAGCCTGAAACCAACCTGATGATGACAAGCATCGTAATACTTGACATGTCTACTCTGGGCCTCCAACATCCTGTCACCAATCAACCGCACCTGAGCATCCGTATACTCGACGAACTCCGAGCCAAGTGCCTTCGGATCCTCATCCTGGATACAAGATAAAGGAGTCTTGCATCGCCGCCCGTATAAAGCCTCATAAGGGGCCATGCTGATGCTGGACTGGTGGCTATTGTTGTACGAGAATTCAATCAACGGGAGCTGCCTCTCCAATGGCTCTCCACGGTCCAGAATGTAAAGGCGCAACAAATCCTCCAATATCTGATTGGTGTGCTCTGTCTGCCCATCCGTCTTCTAGTGGAAGGCCGTACTGAATGTCCACCGGGTCCCAAAAGCTTGGACCGACATCCACTCCTTAAACATAAATCGCTCATCACGATCGGATATTATCGTCCTCAACACTCCATGGTATCGGTCGAATTGCTCCACAAACTTCCGCACCAAGTCACCCACTAAAGTGTCCTTCCTGATCGATAGAAACCTGGCCACCTTCGTTAAACGATCGACGATCACCCAAATCGAGTCATTCCCCGCATGTGACTGGGGAAGACCATGTATGAAATCCATTGCGATATCGCCGAACTTCCACTCCGGCTCCGGAAGTGGCTGCAAACAATCGGCCGGACTCTTACACTCTGCCTTCACTAACTGATGTGCCTCACAATGTGTCACGAAGTATGTGATGTCCCTCTTCATGCCCGGCCAATTCATCATCCTCTTTAGGTTGGCCAACATCTTGGTGATGCCTAGGTGCACCAAGTACGTGTTGTAGTGAGCCTCAGTCATAATGTCCTACTGAATCCTGCCCCCAGCCGGTATGTACACCCGTCCTCTAAAGCACAACACAGCATCCTTCTCAGTATAATCCCTGACGGTGCCTGCCTCCAAAGCACTGAATACTGGATCCAGCTTGCCATCCATCCTCTACTCAGCCCGGATACGGTCCTGTGTGTTGTCTGTAGTACTCATCGTGGCCAAATACTCTTCATGTAGCTCCGAGTCGTCCGAGGACACCAAGGTAATCTGCATAACCTCCATCATCCGCACCAACTCCATGGCCATCAACTGATGCTCGTCTCCTGTAGTGGCATTCTTCCGGCTCTACACGTATGCCACCACATTCGCCTTCCCCGGGTAGTAGTGTATCATATACTCAAAATCAGATAGGAACTCCACCCATTGTCTCTGGCGTATGTTCAATTCCTTCTGTGTATCTACATATTTCAGATTCTTGTGATCCGAAAATATGTCGCAGCGCACACCATAAAGGTAATGCCGTAAAATCTTCAGAGCAAACACCACTACTCCCATCTCCAAGTCATGCACTGGGTAATTCTTCTCGTGCTTCTTCAGCTAGTGGGTGGCGTATGCTATCACATGCACGTGATATATCAGTACATCACCCATCCCCTGAAATGATGCATCCGTGTATACTTGAAAGCCCTACTTCCCAGACTGAAGGGCAAGGATATGGGCCGACGTAAGCCGACCCTTCAACTCCTGGAAAGCTGCCTCACACTGCGGCATCCAAACGAACAGAGTGTCCTTCTTTGTCAAATAAGTGAGTTTGAGGGCTATCTATGAGAACCTCTGTATAAACTTCTGATAGTACCCGACCAATCCCAAAAAACTCGAGACAACTGTGGTCGTCTTCAACCCTATGATAGTCTCGCACAGCCTGAATCTTCTCGGGATCCACTGTCAATCCTGCACAACTGATAATGTGGCCTAGGAAGGCCACCTCCATCAGGCAGAACTGGCACTTGCTGAACTTGGCATATAACTGATGCTCCTTGAGCTTCTCCAAAGTCAACGCCAGATGTTGTGCATGCACCTCCTTCGACATCGAATAAATGAGGATGTCATCTATAAACACAATGAAAATCTATCGAGGTATGGCTTGAACACCCGGTTCATCGAGCTCATAAAAGCCGATGGCACATTCGTGAGCCCGAAGGTCATCACGACAAACTCATACAAGCCGTATCTAATGTTGAATGTCGTGTTTGGGATATCCTCTTCCTGAATCTGCAACTGATAATATCTCGATCTTAGATCCAGCTTTGAAAACCAGTGTGCTCCCTCTAGCTTGTCAAATAACTCATCGATCCTCGGCAATGGATAGGTGTTTCAGACCGTCAACTGGTTCAGTGCACGATAGTCGATGCACAACATATGGGTCCCATCCTTCTTCTTCACATTCAAGACCGAAGCTCCCCAAGGTGAGGAGCTCAGCCTAATAAATCCAGCCTCGTCCAGCTCCTACAGCTGGCTCCTAAACTCCACCAGCTCCTTTGGAGCCATCCGATAGGGAGCCCTAGACACCGGCTTAGCTCCAGGCACCAACTGAATCTAGAAGTCCTTCTTCCGGTATGGTGGCAATCCTGGTAGCTTCTCTGGGAATACATCCGCAAAGTCCCACGCCACTGCTATATTAGCAACCATCATCTTGACCTCAAACATCTCAATGAACACCTGATAAACCTCATCTCAATGCAAGTGGGCCTTGATGTCCTGAGTAGTAGATAACATTCTATGGGAGACGAGATTAATACCTTCGAAGGTCACGGAGGTGTCGTCATATCTCAATACATCCTTCCTTACCGGGCAGTCTATCGAGGCATGGTTCCAGGTGAGCCATGTCACGCCCAGAACCAGTGTAACACCCCCAATCCGTCGCATAGCATATAGCAGTAGGTCCGGCTGGGGCCCGACGTCATATACTACAGACAGACCGGGTGGTTACTTATGGAAACCATCTAACCAATCTCAACATCCTACACAGAGCATTCTAGCGGAAGCAGTTTATAAAAGTTGTAAACAAAGAACCCAGCATTAGAGCACGAATGTCCACTAGTACAAATTAGGAATGTTATATAAAAATACCCAAAACAAGCCTTAAGGCCTTACAAAATGTTTCACTTGAATATTACATGTTTTACAAACCACGGCACGCAGGCCGATCATACATGAATAAAACAGTAAACACTTCCATTTGGGCCTTCGAGGGCCGGCTTCGCAAAAAGGGCTTTAGCCCGCTATTGACCGCTTGGTCCAGCTGCACCTGCAAGCAACAAACCACTGCACGGTGGCAAAACAAGGCAACGGTCAGCAATGCTGACAAATTATAACGATCTCGCCCCCAACTCGGGGCGGCGATGCTCCTTCCCTGCATTTCATTAGCATAAGCGAGCAATATATATAACAATAGCCTTTTCATCACAGACGTTGGCTCGCACGGCCACACGCCCCGTGCACTCAGGGCACATTCTCGGTGAACCGGTCGATGTCACGTCAATTAAAGCCATTGACATTCCGGACTCACCACCGCCACTTTGACGGCCAAACATATGAGCAATTTGTCCTCCCGGCATGGGTCACGTCAATTTAAGCCATTGACCGCCGAAGACTCACATCTATGCCAACGGCAAGTGACACGTAACCTTAGGTCTCTTTAACCGAACGACATAGAGCGTGTACGGTTCCATCTAACCCATGCTCACATCGCAACGACAATTTAAGCCATTTGCGCGGGTCAAACTTCCACCGAGTCTCATTTCCATCACAAGTCACATAACCCAGTTATGTTCAAGTTGGCTCTCAGGCCTCCAAGTTGGCAAGATCTCGTATCTGCCCAGTTTTCCGGGTGCACCTTTGGGTTAGTCCCCAAGGCTCCCTGCTGCAATCTACCGCGTAGAAAACCCGAAAAACAAACAATAGCACGGAGTCTTCTCCGGCATTTATGCAATGCAGCATCACCGATCCAGACCAACATGTCCGGGTAGGCTTCACACATCATGCATATGTCCGTTCGCGCTTACGGACTCTAAACAACGGGGACTTCACATATCTACCCGAAGGAACGCCTCCAACTCTCCGCAAACTCGCGAGAGCGGGCTTCCTATGCAAAGATAGAGAGCTACTCATGGTCAAGATGAGGATCGTTACCCTTGCGTTCCTCTTTGGCGCCATGGAAAAGTAATCACATGAAAACCACCGCACTAGCGTTGCCTCCGTGGATGCGGAGTCGGCTCGCGATTCGGAGCTCCGAAGCTCCTCCAATGGCAGGATCTAGCTCCTTCTTCCTCCCTTGGCTCTCCTCTCTCTCTAAGGTTTTAGAAAGATGAGAAGTTATGAAAAGTAAGGGTTTTCCAAGTCCATTCACGGGTATATCCCTTCAGGAACAACCCTCAGCCGTTGGATCTCAAAATAAGGAAACGAACCGCTTTGATTCGGAGCTGAAATGCCCAATCTGGACCGAACACGGCCTGGCACACACCCGTGTCCAGGGCCGTGTGCCGCATTCGCCGTCAAAATCGAATCTCCTGGAACGTCACACGGGTATCGAACACGCCCGTGTTCGAGCTGACACGCCCGTGTTCCACCTCACACGGCCGTGTGGCCGGCCGTGTACCCCATGATTTTTCCCCAAAATCAACCCGAGCACTGCACGGGTTCTAGGACACGCCCGTGTCCTTACCCGTGTCACCTTGACACGCCTGGACCCCAGGCCGTGTACACGGTCTCGACATTTCGTCGAGCGAAAATCGTCGATCTGATGACACGGCCTTGGACACGCCCGTGTCCTAGGCCGTGTGCCTTGTCTCGACGAATCGTCGAGCGAATCTCGTCGACTCCCCGGGACGATCGTCGACACGGGTCGACACGCCCTGCGACACGCCCGTGTCGCAGGCCGTGTGCCCAGTCTCGACGCATCGTCGAGCGAATCTCGTCGACTCCCGGGACGAGTGTCGACACGCCCTGCGACACGCCCGTGTCGCAGGCCGTGTGCCATGTCTCAACGAATCGTCGAGCGAATCTCGACGACTTCGCGGCTAAGTGTCGACAAGGGTCGACACGCCCTGGGACACGCCCGTGTCCCAGGCCATGTGCCTGCTGCCAGAACCCAAACTGGCCCAAAACGTCCCCCTTTTGCTCCTTTGAGTTTCGGGGCGTTACAACTCTCCCCCTCTTAAAAGAATTTCGTCCGCGAAATTATATAAAGGAAAGACATGTACAAAACCAAAATTTGTACCTGAGCGGAACAACTCCGGATACTCGTCAAGCATAGTCTGCTCTCGCTCCCAAGAGAGCTCCTCACGACCGCAATTGTCCCACCGAACCTTGACCATCCTGATCTCTTTATTGCGTAGCCGCTTGACCTCCGAGTCCTCAATCCGCACGGGCTTGACCTTTGTCGTTAGCCCACTATCCACCGGCACTTGATCGACCGCGATCACTTGCGTAGGCTCTTGCACCGCCTTCCGAAGCACCGAAATTTGGAATACATCGTGTAAACCACTAAGCTCCACTGAAAGCTTCAACCTATAGGCTGCTTCTCCAACTCGCTCCAAAACCTCAAACGGTCCAAGGTACCTCGGGCTTAGCTTTTTCAATCGCCGCACCCGCGAGACACCCTTGAACGGCTTGATCTTTAAGTATACATAATCGCCCACAGCGAACTCCACGTTCCTGTGCTTGGCATTATAGTACTTTGCTTGCCGGTCCTGAGCGATAAGCAACCTCTCCCGAATGGTTCTCACCAAAGAAGTAGCATCATCCACTTCCGATCGCTTATACAACTTTGACTCACCCGTTTCTAACCAAGACAACGGCGTGCGACATCTTCTACCATATAGGGCCTCGAAAGGCGCCATCTGAATACTCGCTTGGTAGCTGTTGTTGTATGCGAACTCCACCAAATAAAGGTGGTCTTCCCATTGCTTTCCAAAATCCAAGACACACATGCGAAGCATGTCTTCCATGGTTCTATTGACCCTCTCGGTCTGCCCATCCGTTTGCGGGTGGAAGGCTGTGCTGAATTTCAACTTTGTTCCCAACATTTGTTGCACCAGCCTCCAATCATTGGACGTGAACCGCCCATCTCGGTCACTCACGATGCTGCGGGGCACACCATGAAGCCGTACTATGTTATCCACATATAGTTTTGCCAGCTTCTCCACCGGATCATCCTTCCTATGCGGAATAAAATGCGACACCTTCGTTAATAGATCAACAACTACCCAAATGGCATCGTTCCCTTTTTGCGACCTTGGAAAACCGTGCACAAAGTCCATAGAGATGTCGTCGAATTTCCACTCCGGAATAGGCAAGGACTTAAGAAATCCTCCCGGCTTTTGGCACTCCGCCTTTACCAAGGCGCAAGTTTGGCACTTGGCTACGTATAGCGCCACATCCTTCTTTAAACCCGGCCACCAAAACAGTTTCTTTACATCGCGGTACATCTTCGTGCTCCCCGGGTGAATCGAGTACTTGGTATGGTGTGCCTCGTACAACAATTCCACCCGCAAATTGCCCACACAATGGACGCACAGACGACCGTCTTTCCACAGCAATCCGTCCTCCACCACGAATTGGGAATTTGACCCATCCAGATCCTCTATCATGAATTGCTTCATATGAGCATCCATATCCAAAGCCTGCCGAATCCGATCAGCCAGGTCATATTGGACTTCAGTCCAATTCAGAACTGCTTCAACACTTGCTTGCTTATCCACACAAGCAATCTCCAACGCCTCCAACTCCCGCACCAACCGCTCATCGTGCACCGATAGCCAATTGGCTTGAGCTGGGGCTCGGCGACTCAACGCGTCCGCAACCGCATTCCCTTTGTCAGGCACGTAGTGGATCTTGTATGTATAGTCCCCCAGGAACTCCATCCATCTACGCTGCCGCATATTCAGATCTTTCTGATCTATCAAATATTTCAGGCTCTTATGATCGGTGTAGATATCAATCTTCACACCGTACAAATAGTGCCTCCACAACTTCAAAGCAAAAATCACGGCCGCTAACTCCAAGTCATGGACAGGATAATTCCTCTCGTGCACTTTTAGCTGTCTCGAGCCATAAGATATCACGCTTCCGTGCTGCAGTAGCACGCAACCCAAACCGCTGCCTGAAGCATCGCTATATATCTCATAGCCTTCGGTCCCAACCGGCGAACTCAGCACAGGCGTCGTGGTCAACCGACACTTCAACTCCTCAAAAGCTCGCGCGCACTCCGGCGTCCAAACGAACTTATGCTCCTTCCTCGTCAAAGTAGTGAGAGGTAACGCTATTCGCGAGAAGTTCTCTACGAAGCGCCTATAATAGCCGGCAAGCCCCAGAAAACTCCGGACTTCCGCTACAGTAGCAAGCTCAGGCCACTCCCGTATCGCAACAATCTTCGCCGGATCCACAGCAATACCCTCTCCACTCACTATATGACCGAGGAACGCCACTGAGGATAGCCAAAACTCGGACTTCGAGAACTTGGCATACAACTGATTTCTCCTTAGCGTCTCCAACACCAAATGAAGATGCTTGAAGTGATCTTCCTCACTTTGCGAGTACACCAAAATATCATCGATGAAGACGATCACGAAATGGTCCAAGTACTCCCTGAAAGTCCTGTTCATCAAATCCATGAACACTGACGGTGCATTAGTCAGCCCAAACGGCATGACCGTAAACTCATAATGCCCGTATCTCGTACTAAACGCTGTGTTCGAGATATCACTCTCCCTTATCCGCAGCTGATAGTACCCAGCCTTGAGATCCAACTTCGAGTACACCGTCGACCCGACTAACTGATCAAAGAGATCATCAATCCGGGGGATCGGGTACTTGTTCTTCTCAGTCAGCTTGTTTAGCTCCCGATAATCAATACATAGCCTCAAGCTTCCGTCCTTCTTCTTAACAAAGAGGACCGGTGCGCTCCAAGGCGAAGAGCTCGGGCGCACATACCCTTGCTCCAACAACTCTTGCAGTTGAACTTTCAGCTCCACCATTTCCTTAGGCGCTAGCCGATACGGAGATCGTGACACAGGCTTTGAACATGGCACTAGCTCAATCGTAAAATCTATCTCCCGCTGAGGCGGGGCTCCAGGAAGATCTGCGGGGAACACATCAAGGTATTCCGATACCACTGAAATACAATCCAAAGCGGGCTTCGGCTTTGCAACCTCCACTAGTGTAAAGAACAGTTCTGCTCCGGCACGAACCGCCTTCACCACCTGAAGAGCAGACATCAACGTCTTGCTCGACCCCTTTAAGCCCGTAAAAGTCGTCTCACGACTTGCTCCCAGCTTGACTTCCTTGCTACCGCAATCTATATGGGCCTGCTGCTCCGAGAGCCAGTCCATGCCAAATATGACGTCGAACTCCACTAACGGAAGTAAAGACGCCCGCAGGTCGAACTCCTGCTCCCCAATACGAATCTTAACATCGCAGATCCTAACCGCTCGCATCGAACACCCATTGGGCAACAACACATCCAACTTATCCTTCTCCATCGAAGAAGGGACTCCGATGCGTGATATAAATCATTCGGACAAGAAGGAGTGTGAAGCTCCCGTATCAAAGAGTGCTCGTGCCGGATTTTCACAAATCAATACAAATCCTAAACAAGTACTGGTAAGGTAACATGTGCATAACAAGTATTTAAATAAAGTGACTTGCTATAAATTAAATCGTACATGTCACCACATCAGCTTGTTTAATGGCTTCATGTTGGCCAAGATTGTAGACCCTTGGTTGGGCCGGAGCATAATGGGATGCGGTCGACTCCACCGCCTTTCCCGTTTCTTCATAAGTAGCTCCCGGCCTCCTCTCGGACTTAGGACGTCCGCTCCAACAATTACGGGAAAAATGCCCCGTCTTGCCACAAGTAAAACACGCACTCGGGGTCCGACCCGTAGTCGCCCCAGAAGCGCCAGAAGGAGCTGGACCCGAAGTCCTATGCTTCTTGAAAGACCTCCGATAGCCGGAATTTGAAGTTGTCGGCACTCTGAACTCAGATTTCTTCTCACCCAAGCTTTTCTTTTCTTGTACATTCTTCATGTCCTTCTCTAAGGACCGGGCAGTATTGAGCAAGGTTAAGAAACCCTGCGTCATCGGCCCCGAAAGTAGTACTCTCAACTCATCTCTTAATCCTTCATAGAAGCGATTAGTCTTGCGCTCCTCATCCATGATGGTGGAGCTAGCATAATGACTCAAACGAGTGAACTCATGGAGATATTCATCCACGCTCTTCTCACCCTGAACCAACTTCAGAAATTCGTTCTCCATCGAAATCCTCTGAGTAGAAGGGAGGTATCTTGCTAAGAACAATCCCGAGAACTCTTTCATCAGAACGTCTATCAGTTGTCTACCCCTCAAATGATGCAGCTCCAATCCTTCCCACCACATCCTCGCTTCACCGTCCAGAAGGAACGTAGCGATGGTGGTCATTTGCCACTCCTCCGTCTCCGTTGCTGTCATGACTCTCTTCACCCTAGATAGCCAGTCTTCAGCCTGAGATGGGGTTCCCAACCCCGAGAATAACGGAGGGTTAAAGCTCATAACATGCTTAAGCTGCCTCTCAGTTGTCCTCCTTGGCACTACCGGTTCCACAACCACTTGCTCCACCCTCCTCGGCTCAGTCTCTTGAAGAGGTACTTGCTCCATCACAGGAGCGGGCTGCTGCGTCTGCCTTCCAGGCTGCGCATTAATCACGGCCAACACCGCTTCAGCCACCAATCGAATATTCTCAGCCGACAGAGGTGTTGCGGGAGCAACATCCGGTGCACTACTAGCCTCAGAAATTCGGCGATCTGACGGCCCAACACCACTTCTGGTCACCTATAGTGGTACAAAATACCGTTAAGCGACCACATAAAATTGCAAACAGCAATTATAGGAACACGCAGGTTCCTCAAACACGAGTATTTTCATTCCTAAGTGGACATTCATGGGTTCTTTTACCATTATAACGATGACGCACACAATGTGCGCACCACCCCTTAAAAAGAATTCGTCCACGAATTCAGAGTAAGCCCAACCAAAACCAGTAGTATGATACCAAATTGATACCAAATTGTAACCCATAACCCACAGGTCCGAGGATCGAAACCTCGCTTTGATACCAAATTGTAACACCCCCAATCCGTCGCATAGCATATAGCAGTAGGTCCGGCCGGGGCCCGACGCCATATACTACAGATAGACCGGGTGGTTACTTATGGAAACCATCCAACCAATCTCAACGTCCTACACAGAGCATTCTAGCGGAAGCAGTTTATAAAAGTTGTAAACAAAGAACCCAGCATTAGAGCACGAATGTCCCTAGTACAAATTAGGAATGTTATACAAAAATACCCAAAACAAGCCTTAAGGCCTTACAAAATGTTTCACTTGAATATTACATGTTTTACAAACCACGGCACGCAGGCCGGTCATACATGAATAAAACAGTAAACACTTCCATTTGGGCCTTCGAGGGCCGGCTTCGCAAAAAGGGCTTTAGCCCGCTATTGACCGCTTGGTCCAGCTGCACCTGCAAGCAACAAACCAACGCACGGTGGCAAAACAAGGCAACGGTCAGCAATGCTGACCAAATTATAACGATCCCGCCCCCAACTCGGGGCGGCGATGCTCCTTCCCTGCATTTCATTAGCATAAGCGAGCAATATATATAACAATAGCCTTTTCATCACAGACGTTGGCTCGCACGGCCACACGCCCCGTGCACTCAGGGCACATTCTCGGTGAACCGGTCGATGTCACGTCAATTAAAGCCATTGACATTCCGGACTCACCACCGCCACTTTGACGGTCCAAACATATGAGCAATTTGTCTTCCCGGCATGGGTCACGTCAATTTAAGCCATTGACCGCCGAAGACTCACATCTATGCCAACGACAAGTGCCACGTAACCTTAGGTCTCTTTAACCGAATGACATAGAGCGGGTACGGTTCCATCTAACCCGTGCTCACATCGCAACGACAATTTAAGCCATTTGCGCGGGTCAAACTTCCACCGAGTCCCATTTCCATCACAAGTCACATAACCCGGTTATGTTCAAGTTGGCTCTCAGGCCACCAAGTTGGCAAGATATCGTATCCGCCCAGTTTTCCGGGTGCACCTTTGGGTTAGTCCCCAAGGCTCCCTGCTGCAATCTACCGCGTAGAAAACCTGAAAAACAACCAATAACACGGAGTCTTCTCCGGCATTTATGCAATGCAACATCACCGATCCAGACCAACATGTCCGGGTAGGCTTCACACATCATGCATATGTCCGTTCTCGCTTACGGACTCTAAACAACGGGGACTTCACATATCTACCCGAAGGAACGCCTCCAACTCTCCGCAAACTCGCGAGAGCGGGCTTCCTATGCAAAGAAAGAGAGCTACTCATGCTCAAGATGAGGATCGTTACCCTTGCGTTCTTCTTTGGCGCCATGGAAAAGTAATCGGATGAAAACCACCGCACTAGCGTTGCCTCCGTGGATCCGGAGTCGGCTCGCGATTCGGAGCTCCGAAGCTCCTCCAATGGCGGGATCTAGCTCCTTCTTCCTCCCTTGGCTCTCCTCTCTCTCTAAGGTTTTAGAAAGATGAGAAGTTATGAAAAGTAAGGGTTTTCCAAGTCCATTCACGGGTATATCCCTTCAGGAACAACCCCCAGCCGTTGGATCTCAAAATAAGGAAACGAACGGCTTTGATTCGGGGCTGAAATGCCCAATCTGGACCGAACACGGCCTGGCACATGCCCGTGTCCAGGGTCGTGTGCCGCATTCGCCGTCAAAATCGAATCTCCTGGAACCTCACACGGGTATCGAACACGCCCGTGTTCGAGCTGACACGCCCGTGTTCCACCTCACACGGCCGTGTGGCCGGCCGTGTACCCCATGATTTTTCCCCAAAATCAACCCGAGCACTGTACGGGTTCTAGGACACGCCCGTGTCCTTACCCGTGTCACCTTGATATGCCTGGACCCCAGGCCGTGAACACGGTCTCGACATTTCGTCGAGGGAAAATCGTCGAATGACACGGCCTTGGACACGCCCGTGTCCTAGGCCGTGTGCCTTGTCTCGACGAATCGTCGAGCGAATCTCGTTGACTCCCCGGGACGATCGTCGACACGGGTCGACACGCCCTGCGACACACCCGTGTCGCAGGCCGTGTGCCCAGTCTCGACCCATCGTCGAGCGAATCTCGTCGACTCCCGGGACGAGTGTCGACATGGGTCGACACGCCCTGCGACACGCCCGTGTCGCAGGCCGTGTGCCATGTCTCAACGAATCGTCGAGCGAATCTCGACGACTTCGCGGCTAAGTGTCGACACGGGTCGACACGCCCTGGGACACGCCCGTGTCCCAGGCCGTGTGCCTGCTGCCAGAACCCAAACTGGCCCAAAACGTCCCCTTTTTGCTCCTTTGAGTTTCGGGGCGTTACAACCACGTCGAAGTCAGGCATCCTCAAGACCATTGCCAGTGACTCGAGTTTTAGGCCATCAATCGTTACCTTCAAGAGGCACTTAGAAGTAGCTAAGATCCCCGTCCCGTTGGGGAGACGCACCCTCCTGGCCACTCTAGAATAATGTTGGACACCCTCCAGTCCCTTTACGAACTCTTCAGAGAAAAAATTGTGCAACACCCCCATATCCACCAAGGTGTGGGCAGGTTTGCCACACACCATAAATATTCCTATTTATTTAGATATGGCTAGATAACTGAACCTATGGTTTTCTTTCCTAGTATGTTACTATTGTTTTTTTGTTTCAAATATTCCAAAAGTAAATAACAACACCAAATTAATAGCATACCTGCAATCACCCTGCCCGGGTCCCCTAGTGGAGCCAAGTCCAGAGCATACACCTGCTCCCTATCTTGCCTCGAGTCTCTGCCCTGGATACCGCGTCCTCTTTGTTGAATTTTCTCAAAGTGGTCAGCAAGATAGCCTAAAGCCAAATTAATATTCTCAGAACTATCCAGTTAACACCTTGATCATGCGGAAGCCCAAAGAGCAAGCTTAACACCAAATGCAAATGGAAGAACAAGCAGATCTTATATTCATTATCACTTCTTTATAGGGCAAGGTATACATAGCGAGACATGATTTAGCTAGTACATAAGCTAACAACAGAAAGCACAAAACAAGCCGGGCGGACAGCACTCAACACCTCCGAGACCGCCCAGTCTGCCAAGGTCGCCGAAGCCACTCGAACTGCAGCTTCTACAAGTCGAATAACACACGGAGTCCGCTGAGACCGTGAGGTCGTGCAGACACACCGTTATTCACTGACTACTGATGAACTAAAGAATAGACTGCCTACCCGCCTGAGACTGGTAGACATGTTATTGGAACTTGGAAACGCTGAAGTAGAGAATTGCGAAGCCGCAGAAGCGACCTGCTGAGACCGCAGAGACTGCACACTTCACTGTACTTGACCGAAGTCACAACCAAACTCCTGGCTGCTGGAAGGTAGTCACGCGACCTACACACAGCAAACCATTAACTCTGCTCAACCCGCGTAGACAGGAAAATCCAGACCACAACAATTGACCAAGCCCCACTTACTGTTCACTCAGTTACTGTAGATGTGTCGGGGGATCTATTTATAGGCTAGATGAGGAGTGTGGTCACCGCCCTAGTGAATAGAGTCACCACCCCAGCTCGCGCACTAGCAAAGACCCGTCCGCTGATTCCGCATGGACTTAGTCGGATTCCAAGAAAACCCGCCAGGAGCAATATCGAAGATGTTCACCATTAGGCGAACCCGCACCAGTCTGCCCACACTATGCGGACAAGGCACCAACTCGCATAACCCGCAAACACCACACATGGACAACTACCTTTACTGCGACACTCCGTACACAACATGCGGATAAGGAGGCAGTCTGCACAGCTCGATAATAATGCCATCATCCACCACGAGTCCACGACCAATAGGCAATCCGCTCGGTCAACAGCGGACTCGGCGGATACAACGGACACACTGTACTTGTCACTGAATGTTACCAAGTCCAGAAAACCTCCAAGAACAAACGCATGCTCGGCGGATAAGGCCCAGTCCGCCTGTCCCCAAGGCAGATCGCTAGTTATTCCACCAGAAGACGGAGCCCGCAAGCCCTACTCGCACATCTGTCAAGATAACGGCAAACTGCCGGACTTCGACACCAGTCGGCGCAGTTCTCCACAGTAGCTAACGCCCGGTACAAAACTAGAGCATGGCAAAGGCCACAGACGAACTCCAAGGCCAGTCCGCAACAGTGAACAATGCAGACTCAACCAGTCCATAATGCCTCTCGCGGAAAGAACTCCCAATCTACCGGTTAACACAAGCTTACAAATCTACAAGGACACAAATCAACAAAGAACTACAACCAGCCCGCAAAAAGCAGTCCGCTCAGTCTGCTTTGCTAGAAGCCCGACTACCTTAGCCTAAGCCAATCCAGGCCGCATACAGACCGCGCAGGCCGCACACCAGGCCGCTCAGGCCGCACAGGCTGTAACATCCCATTTCCAACTAGACCCCTAAGTGTGGTTATTGGCCATGACTAGGTCATGACCAAACCCTAGGAAACCCAAGAAGACCAAGGAAGACCTAAGAATGTGGGTGAGACTACTATGGTCTGCAAATAGTAAATTCCTGAACCTTTGTTTAAGATAATCATGGGGCTTCACCAAGACTTCAAGACCCCACCATGTTCTCATCAAACCATGGTAAGATCCATTAGATCAATAAGGACCCATGGAGGGCAGTCAAAAGGGTTAAGTTGACCCAAGTCAACCCTAACCCTAAATGGGTCAAACCAACCTACTTAGGGTCAATTGACCATCCCCAAGCCAAGTGGACCCCACCCAAGCCCACCTAACCCTAGAGTGAGGTCAATGGGTCACCTAGGACCCATTGGGGTCCACCCAAGAGGCTAAGTTGACCAAAGTCAACTCTAACCCTAAATGGGTCAACCTAGCCTACATTGGGTCAAACTGGACTACACAAGGGCCAATTGAAGTTCCCTTAGCCAAGTGGACCCCACACATACCCTCATAACCATAGTGAGAGGACAACGGGTCACCAAGGACCCATTGGGGCCAACCAAAAAGGCTAAGTTGATCAAAGTCAACTCTAGCCCTAAAGTAGTCAAGGTACCCTACTTAAGGTCAAGTGACCTCTAAAGGGCCAATACAACCCTACCTAGGCCTCAGGAGAGGCCAATGGGTCACCAAGGACCCATTTGGGCCAACCTCAAAGACCAAATTGACCTAAGTCATCCCTAGCCTAGGTTTGGGTCAAGCTAGCCCAAATGGGCTAACTCAAGCTCAAGCCCAACTCACTTGGGCTAACCATATTTTGGTGGATGAAATAAACATGTGGGCTGCCAATATGAGATTTACCAGCCAACTTAGTGACTAGGATAGAGAGTGAGAGAATCTCAAAATTAAAGAATAATTTAGGAGAGAGAAAGGGGTATATTTAAGGGTATTTAGTGGAATAAGCCACTTGGACCCATGCCATCAGCCCCCACATGGGATGGCCGACCCTTGGAAGTCATGAGAAGGAGCTGGAATGGAGTGGGGCCCACCCATGCATGCATGGTGACAATAACAAAGAAATCCCTCCACCTTGCACTTAGGAATTATCACCCTCCCCTCCATACTTCATCTTATGACTCTCTCCCTCTCCCCTTTCAGTTTCACCACTCTCAGAATAAGGAGAGCAGCAGCAGAGAGAGAGAGAGAAACCAAGCTTTGGCCGTGAAAACCAAGGGAGAAGCGTCGCCGCCGCCGCAATGGTTCCCCGCCGCTCCTCACGTCGCAAGGCCGCTGGGAAGGTCCTCCCTCACCTCTCTCCTCATGCTTAGATCTTAGGAATACCTAGGTTAGGATTCGGGATCGAATGAGCCCGAGCCCAACACTTATTTTTCAGCCATTAATGGCGATTTTGAAGCTCTCGGGTGAGGTGGCGCCGCCACCTCCGGCCGCCCTAGCCGCCGGAAAAGCTCGCCCCCACCACCGTGAGGGGAGAGGAGAAGTTGGCCGGTGGAGGCGCCGCCGGAGGCGGCCGGGAAAAGCCCCGTGAAATTCGGGCTGGGAACCAGGCGGATTGGAGAAGATAAGTAGCTGCCGTCCGATCTGCGTCAAGATCTGTGCCATGCATATATATAAATCCTGGAATTATTTAAGTAAATGAATAGTGTATTTTGTGTCCTTTTATATCCGACTATTGCATGTCAGATTTTAGGGCCCTTACATCCTTTTCCATAAACTGTTATCAACATGAAAAGTTTAGGTCTTGGAGTCACCTTTAATTTGATATGTTACACATAATTGTTGGTTAAGTGTACTGCCCTATAGAGCCATTTTCCTAGGCCTGGTCCTAGAGTAGGGCAGAAACTAAAATGAGTGCCCTGCCCAAACCCTAAGTCCAAATGGGCTGAAATTTTGGGCATATGGCTTAATTAGGAATATCTAGGCTCTCCACAAAAAGGGGAATTTTTGGGGAAAATAATGCTATAGTTTTAGTCCAAATATGATAAATTAAATTTTGTTGATATTTGGAGGTTATCAACTCCAAAATGCCCCAACTTTTGGTGGCCTGCCCTTAGGCGTATATTAGACCTATGGAGGAACAATTAGACAATTTAACCCTCTGCATGTTGAGATATCTCACATGCAAGATCTAAAAATTAAATGGCCTTGGGCTGCAAATAGCAAAATGCAGAAATTTGAAAGTGATGCCCAAGCCCATCCAGAGGCCCAAATGACCTGAGATTTTGGGGAGTAACTGGTTTATGGCATATTGAGGTCCTGCCCAAAAATGGGATTAATTGGAATTAAAATTAGGGTGTAATTACCAAATTACCCCTAGGCTTGTTTAGGTGATTCTTGGAGTAGTTCAACTCCAAAAGGCCCCAATTTTTGGTGGCATGTCCATGCGGACATTATTAGGGCATGGTTAAATGTTTAGCCCACATGGATGACAGCAAGTTAGGGAAACTCCTTGCATGTGTTGGCTTGTAAAGGACTTGGTGTGCTTATAGCCGAAAGAAGAAGAAAAAAATATTGAAGGCACAACCCTTTTTAGATCACTGACTTAGTATTACTTTAAGTACCCTCCCCTCTTTGGGGAAAATAGATGAATTAGGGTTGACTTACCTTTGGACCCAAGTTCACACCCTAAGGATGGACCTTTAGGGGGTTGTGAAGGACATAGGGGCAAATGCCCTTGTATGGCCTTGTAAATCAGTAGAGAGTTAGTTTAGATATATTTAATACTATGGTTGAAATATTAGGGAATTTTGAAGTAGTTAAGTAACTCCAAAGTCAAACCCTAGTTTTAGGGTAGAAGCACTAATAGGTCGAAATGGTAACTTAACCTCATCTAAAAACTGTGAAAATGGGGTAGAATGAATATTAGGGTGAGTTGAACCCCTAGATATTTTTAGTGAAATTTTATGGATTATATTCATGGTAGTTCCTTTGTTAATTATCAAAGTGTCCAATTCAGTATTTGATTTAATTTGATCATTTAGTTTAATTGGAATCTAGTAGAACTTGTCCAGTAGAGGTTTTTGACCTAAATAGAGGTCTCTGAATTTTATTATAATTTTTAAAGGATTTTAAATATTGCTTCCTTCATAAATTTTGTAAAGGCCATATTTGATAAATAAATCATTTAAAGAATAGTTTAACATTTAAAAATGTGAAGTTGGGCCACTGATGATTTTAGGATGATATCTACTATTAGGAATTTAATCAGAAATTTTCAAGTATATTTATAGTGCTTGATTCACAATTATGCTCTTTGTTGATTTTGGTATTGAATTTATTTAGAATTAAATATTTTGTGAAAAATCATGAAATTTTGGCTAGTGATAATTTTAGGACTGTAGTAGTGTAATATAGTTTTCTCAAATTTTTTGGATGATAATTTCAAGTAGTTGCTTTACAAATCTTGGAATATGGGAATTTACTGCAAAAATAATTTTAGGCCCCATAAATGTTTGTATAAAATGTCAAATTTGGAAATTGTCACTTTTGGATATATGAAATTTTATCATGAATTTATGGAACATTAATGATGTCTAAAATGTATACTTCATGATCAACTCGACTATAATTGGCCCTTGTAATAAATTATTTAAATAGAAGATTAATTGAGGAAAATACAATATTCGGGAATTAAATCATTTATGTCATGATAGGACACCAGTAATAATCCTAGGTCATTCGGATGAAAACTCGAAGGACATCCTATCATGAACATCACTCAGTATAGGTCGGTCTGCAAATAGTAATTTGGGGAAAAGTTGTATTAGGATAAGAGTTGGAATAGGGTGGAGTTAGTCGTGTTGAATTGTTTGAATAAAAGTAGATGAGTCACCTAGAAAGTTCTAAGGAGTGGTGGGAATCGTGTGGATGTGTGTTAGAAGGTAAGCGAGTTCGACGAAAGATCGTCGTGCCCGCGAGAGTGAAAGGTCTAAACTACCTTAGGATTAGCCTATCGCAATATGAGAAGGTAATGGGTAAAGGAAATCAACCAATAATATTAATAAGTACCTTGCGAAGGGGAACGCTGGGCGTAATCCCAACACAGTTCCTAGTGCCCCTTGAGAGCCCTTCACAGGGAATACCGGGGGCAGTCCTGCGTTAACGTAAACCTTAAAGAATAAATCAAAAGTGTAATTTAGTAAATAGGGTTTCAAACTGCACTCACTAGTTGGACAAGTATTGGAAATGGTTATGTCGTCCCGAGGTGTTCAAAGGGGCGCCATCCCGCGGTGTTCAAAGGGATGAGATAAGGAATAAGAGACGGACGTTTCGGTCCGGCGAGCTTTGGCTCGGTTGATACTTGTGACAGACGGGATGGTCCGGGGAGCTTTGGCTCGGTTCTGATACGATAAACTTGCATGTGCATAAATTTAGTGGCGGGGCATGCGGTACTGGCCGTTCGTCACACCGATGGCAGTACGGTGCACCAGGCGGTTGTGAGAGTTAGAGGGGCCAGTGGGTTGTTTTACACTGCGGTCTGGAGGACTACCCACGATAACGCACATCCGACACAACAAGACTGACGGGTTGTCAGCAAAGTACGTACGCAAGACTCTAGAGTGCACCTTGGACGTGTACAGAGGCGTATGAGAGGGGTCTAAGGCTTGGTAGTGTGCATACCGGACTAGAAGCGGAAACACCCGCTCCGCTGCTGCCGTAGCCAGAGCGGTGGTACCCGAGAGTGATGCTAGCTCTCAAAAAGTGGGAACTAAAGGTCTGTGTGCACAGAGTCGGGTGTATGTGTTGCACTTGCATGTCCATCATACCCACTTGCATGTCATAGCATAATCGATTCATTTAACCCTGACACCTAAAGTATAAATGGTATGAGACGCTTATACATTAGGCCCTGCAAAATGACCCCTTGGTCTATAAGCTTGTGTGGGCAAGTTTATAAATTAAGGTTATTTCAATATTTATATGCTGCTTGTGATAACCGACACCCCAACGTATAAAGTGGTATGGGACATTTTATACAATGGGAGCCTTGTAGAAGATCCCTTGGCTTATGTGTATTCACATAAGTGAAGGTTATATTCCTTTCTTACTTTACTCATTATAACCTGATTGTAAATTGCTAGCTAGGTCCCCCTGTCACCTGTTTTTGATTTCTCTCCTCTTTCACGTCCTTTCCTTTCTTCCTCCCCGCTCGGTGCCTACGAGCATGTGGGAAGGGGTGGGGGACGATAGGGCTTAGTCTTTTAGACTAATGGTTTTCGAACCACATCATATTAGGGGATCGTGGAGCCGAGTATGGAGGAGCAGCCCAGGAGACCGGTGCAGTTGGAGATAGGGCAGTCTAGCTCAGGAGTACAGCCAGCTGGGACCGTGAGTTCCGACTTCTAGTAGTTGTTTTGTTTTGCTTCCGCATGAGGGATCTGTAGTGAGGATATGGATGTACCGGGCTTCAGCCCTTTTATTTCTGTACACTTTATTATTCTGTGGACACTCCCTTCGTGTAGATTTTTTATATATATGTGATATGCTATGGACTTGTCTTCTCTTGTACTGCTACTTTTGCATCAGCTGCGATCGATTTGGCCAGCAGGATCGGCGTCTTGTAGTGACGACCTTCCCGGGTACGAAGGTGTCATCGCAAGGCGGCGGTTCTGGGACTAAGACCCCGGGGTTTTAAAAAGAAAAAAAAGAGGGGGTCTTACAAGTGGTATCAGAGCGCAAACCTCGATCCAAAAGTTACAGTCCACAACCCCTGAGTCACCCCCGTGCGAGTTTAGTTTGGGGACAAACTAAGCAGCGGAAGCAGTGGTATGCCCATGTGGGGATCACATATATAATTGTCCATTTTAGTTAAGGTTGAAAAAGTTCTGACGATAAATTTTGTGACGCAACCTCCAGTACTGCCTACACAGATTCTGGAAGTTGCAGCACCGCCGCCGGTTCCCACTCAATTCCTACAGTCTAACATGGGACAAACTCTGATGGCTATCCTGGAAGCCTTAGGAACCAACAGGCCCCGGCTCCGCAGCCTATTCCGGGAGCCAACTGGCTCAGCATCTTTCGAGGACTCTCTCCCCCGTCCTACTTGGGGACAGAGGGGGTAATTCGGACACAGGAATGGCTAGACATCATGGAGGAGATGCTGACAGGGATACGGAGCATTTGGGAGGAGAGGGTGCCACTGTTTGTTTACTGCTTGGAGTCCCATGCCAAGCGGTGGTGGAAGACAGTTCTGGAGACAACCTTTGCTGATAGGGAGGCTGCCGAGGTTACGTGGGAGGAGTTTAGGCTCATGCTGTTGGAGCACTTTGTTCCGCAGTCGGCCCGAGATGAGCTGGAGGACCGCTTCTTGCAGTTGAAGCAAGGTTCCAGGATGGTGGTGGAATACCATCGAGAATTCAACCATCTGGCCCGTTTTGCAGACTCCTACCGGCTAGATGAGGCAGCGTACACCAAGAGGTTCTACAAAGGTTTACGGGAAGACATGAGGGATGCACTTCTTTTCGTTTCGGACGGGCCTATCACTCATATTCTGGAGATGGCAAAAAGGTTAGAGGAGATTGGCTCACCACCAGAGGCCGGAAACGGCCAACTGAGGATCAGAGCCGGGGAGCCCGAAACGATCAGCGGCGAGTTCGTGCGCCAGAGGTGCAAAAGGTGGAGGATCAGCCTCGATAGGAGGTGAGGCAGGAGCCGAGGGGGCAGGTGACGATGGCCCCTCAGCCTATTCAGATGAGAGATGTGCAGAGACCGGGAGGTGGGGCTTACACTCTGCCGGAATATTACCACTGCCATCAGGTGGGGCACATCAAGAGAAACTGTCCCGTGAGAGGGATGCCTCCACCAGCACCACAGATTGCCCCACCGACTCAGCATTTTGGAGGCCGAGGACGTGGCCAAGGACGCGGATATCAGGGTAGAGATCGCAGGCCGGGAGGACAGCAGATTTATGCACTGGACCTGGCTCAACCCAGGAACCCGGAGCAAGTGATTACAGGTACGATCAAAAAGTTTTCTTTTTACTTAAGTTCTTTCCTTACTAGAAAAAGTAGTTTCATGAACTTGAATTATTAAAACTAGGCAGGAAAACCAGAAATAGAACTCTTAAGTGAATTTTACAATCTCAGGCATCGTCTTCATTTGCGGCAAGCCCGCACACACTCTCTTCGACACGGGTGCTTCGCACTCGTTTGTGTCGGAGACCTTTATCCAAGGGTTAGGAGGCGTGGAGAGGATCACCGCCCAGATGTTACGGATACGGCTACCTGACGGGTCGGAGCTGTTCGCATTATCCCATTGCAACCTGGAGGCATGGATAGGCGGAAAACCCTTCGAAGCTCCAGCGACAATTCTGTTGCTGCCTCCAAGCCCAGACAGATGGGCAAACAGAGCGCACAAACCGGACACTGGAGGACCTGCTGAGACTGTGTATTGTGGACCGTGGAGAGCCCTGGGAGAGGATGTTTCCCCTAGTGGAGTTTTCGTACAATAACAGTCATCAGTCTAGTATACAGATGGCTCCATATGAGCCGTTGTATGGGCGGAAATGTAGGACTCCGTTGTCTTGGATACAAGACGGGGTCCAAAGATTGTGGGCACGGACTTTATCGAGGATACTGAGGTGCAGGTACGACTGATATGGGATAGAATGCTGGAGGCGCAGATATCGTCGATCTGGAAATATACAGCAGCAAAATATCGTCGATCTGAGCTCAAAGATCGTTGAACTGAGCTCAGAGATAGAAATCCAAAGCTGAGTCAAAATCGTCGACCTGAGCTCACCGATCGTCGAATGGAGTTCGACGATATAATGAAGTGGAGCTCAGCGATCGTCGAATGGAGTTCGACGATCTGTCGAAGTTGAGCTAGACGATCGTCGATCGGAGTTCGACGAATCGTCGTGCTGAGCTCGACGATATGACTTAGTCTCCAAATAGAAAATTTTGGTCTTCAGGGCAGCTTCCAAACCTAGACTTCTAACCCTTAGACTCAATTATAATTGACCTATTGGGCTATACAGGAGGTCAAGCATTGATTCCTAGAGGCATAGTGATCCTGACCCAAATTAGTAATAGGGTGTTCCAACAATCTCCCCCTATTTGGGTTAGGATTACTATTTACAGACTTTGGAAAAATTTAAATAACAACATACAATCAGCAAAATAGAAAAGCAACAAGAAAGATAGGACAGCAGAACCACAGAAATATATAGCATCCAGATAATCAGAAATCAGAGAATGTCACCTTACAATATCATTTCTTTTCTTTGCCCTTAACCAGTTTAATCTCTCTGTTAGGATTGAGGGCTTCTTTGTTTGATCTGGTATCATCTGCTGCACCCAAATATATTTGCTTTTTAGGCCTGGGAACTACAGCTTCAGGATGTAATTCCATATATCTGTCAGAATCAAAGAATTTACTTGATGCATATCTCTCTAGCTCTTTCTGTCTCTGTTCAGACATAGTTGAAATGTTGGAAGAATCTTTTCCTTGCTCTCTAGACTTTTTAATCTGATCCAGTGCAGCTAGTTCTTTTAATCTGGCAGTCCAAGCAGCTGGATTGTTTTCAGGATCCTCAAAAGGCACAGGTGGCTCATATCTGTTAGAGGGATTGTCTTGAGGAGGCCTGGCAGACACAGTTTCTTTCAGCTTATAAGGGAAAGGACCAGATATTGTATCAGTTGACATTTTTACTCCCCTAGAATATGAGTGTTGCCTTGAGTACCCTTTGGAATAGACTTGAAGATCTCTTTGATGTCCTCTGTATCCTCCTCTCCTGGATTGAGATCCCCTGGATTGGCTACCCCTATTATAAGATCTAGCATGAGGCTGATAGGGGGCCTGACTTCTGGCTGGGGGTTGAGCTGCAGAGCTTCCACCTGCACCTGCATCAGGAGGAGGTGGTGGAGGAGGATGAGAGTGTTGAAATTGGGAGGAGCCCTTCTCATATTTTCTCTTCTTCTTCATTGCTTTCAGCTGGTTCTTAAAGTATTGCATCGAGTGTTCAGTAATGGGGCAGTCATGTAGAATGTAGTATGGAATATCATTGTTGTCCTTAACTTTGGCAGGAGGTACTCTCTTCATAGCTTTGCTCCTTGCCTTTCTTTTCCTGGCAATGGTAGCAGAAGAGTCATCAGATTCTGTTCTAAATTCATCACTTTTAGAACTCTGGTCATCATAAAGGGCATCAATTTTCTTCATCAAGTCCTTTTTGAGCTGTACAGAAGCAGATGAGGCAGAGGTTGTAGCAGCAGGTGTTGAAGTGGTAACAGCAGCAATGACAGCAGCAGATGTTGAAGATGTTGCACTAGGAGTAGAAGCAGAAACAACAACAGCAACAACAGTAGGCTCTAGAGAGGTGGCAGCAGCAACAACTTCACTAACAACAACAACAACACAATGAATATCATCAGAAACTGCAGAAGGCTCAAATGCAGATGCCTCTGACATAAGAATATCCTTAGAAATTGGTTCATCAGTACTGACAGAAGTTTCAGCAGCAGTATCAATATTCTCAGCAGCAGTATCAACAATCTCAGAAGCAACAACAATGCTTTCTTCAGAAGAAGCAGCATCATACACTGAGTTGACAAAGGAGGTTATAATGCTTGGGTCACAGCAAGAAAATGGCACAAGGGCCTTGGATAGATCCTCTGGAGGCTGGACAGCATTGACCTCTGGCAGACAGCTGAAGTATGCAGAATCAAAAGTTGAAAGAAAAGACCTGAGGTTCTATTGTAAGGATTGCAGCAGGAGAGCTTTGTGCTTGAGGCACAGCAACAACAGCAAGAGGAGGAGCTGAAGAAGCAGCAAAGACAGCAGCTGCAGCAACAGACAGGCTCACAGAAGCAGTCACAGAAGCAGCAGCAGCAACAGCAGCAACATGAAGACTCACTTCATATGGCATCTCCCCCTGCCTAGATTCAGACATGTCTGGATCAAGGCACACTGCTGTAGGTGCTGCCTGAGGGAAGAGGGAAGAGAGCCTGGCAGAGAGAGCTGCCACTGACAGTTGTAGTGGAGCCAATGAGGTCTCCAACAGAAGAGAGAGCCTGGGGGCAAGTAGCTCATACAACCTGTCAGCAAGGGATGGGAGGTCTACTTGCTCAAAGGCTGGAGCAGAGGTAGAAGATATAGGAGCAGCTGAGGGTTCTGGTAGTGGAGAGCTGGTGAAAGGTGGAAGGGATGGCTGAGGTGTTGGTAAGGTGGATATGGAGGACAGGGGAATGGAGATAGATGGGGTGAATGTTGGTTGGTCAATGATTTGGTGTAGAAGGTCTTGAAAGGAAGTGGAGGATGAGGGTAGCTCAGGAGGAGAGGATGGGGAATCATCCATAAAGGAATCATCAATTAGGGTGAAAGATGGAATGGAGGGTGATGAGGTGACATCTGGTGGAGGGTAGGAGAATAGTGGGTGGAATTGTTCTTCTGGTGGTGGAAGAATAGGTACTGGAGATGGTGTGGATGTTGGAGAGGGGCTGGATATGATGATGGTGGATGGAGTTGGGATGGTAGATGGTAGGGGAAGGGATGGAATTGGAGGAGGAGGAGGAGAGGCAACAACACCAGGCAGGTCATTTGCAGGGGCAGAGACCTGTGGAGGAGTGACTCTTAGAGTCCTTGTGCCTGAAGGAGTATTGGAGGAGGGCCTGATGGGCTTGCTGATTTGTTTGTCCCACTTTCCAAAGAGGGCACAAGACAATCTCTTGGAGGCATTTATATGAACTCCAGAGGAGACCAGCAAGGCAGGGCACCTGTGCTGCAGAAACACTCCAATGATTCTCCCAAAGTTAACAAAACTTTTGTTGATTTTCTTTTTGATGAGGTCAAAGAAAACTTCTCCCCAATTCAGATTCTTCTTATCCACAAGAGCTCCCATGAGGCAGAGCTGATACCTTGAAATTGTATCATGGGCAGAGTGCTTAGCCAGTAGCACTTTCCCAACAACATCTGCCATGAATCTATATTCTACAGACAGGTTCCTTTTGAAGAGCTTGGTAGGGTTTCCCTCTGAATGACCCATTCTGGCAAGCAGTTCAGAATACTCAACTCCAGATAAGTTGTAACGCCCCTAGCCGATCCAACGTGACAGCGTCATAGGCGACGCTACCGGGCTGCAGCCCAAGCACCCCAACCCCTCTCCCTACACAGGCGGGTTGTTGGTGGCCACAGCCTCCCTTTGATGAGTAAACTCGATAGTCAAGCCCGCACTACGGGGACTTGTCACCCATCCCAGTACTACTCCAGCAGCATGCTTAACTATGGAGTTCTTTCAACTCTCATCACCAATGAGCTGCAGATCAATTGGTGATGAGAGTTGAACTCCATAGTTAATCGGGCTGGAGTAGTACATGGTGACCTCCAGTTCCCGTAGTCGAGTTTACCTCTTAGCCACCAACAACCCTCCCAGGGTTGGGGTGCTTGGGTAGCCCACTGTTCCTAACAACAGGGATCAATAAAAGTGCCTAACGCCCCTAGAATCTATACGGCTCCGCTCTTACCGGGCTACAGCACCCCAACCCCTCTCCCTCCACAGGCGGGTTGTTGGTTCCCTTTGATGAGGTAAACTTAGTCAAGCCCGCGCTACGGGGACTTCCCAGGAGGTCACCCATCCCAGTACTACTCCAACCCGAGGCTTAACTATGGAGTTCTTTCAACTCTCACCACCAATTGAGCTGCAGCTCAATTGGTGGTGAGAGTTGAAAGAATAGTTAAGCGTGCCGGGTTGGAGTAGTACTGGGATGGGTGACCTCCTGGGAAGTCCCCTAGCGCGGGGCATCGAGCAAAGGGAGTTGGCCACCAACAACCGCCTGTGGAGGGAGAGGGGTTGGGTGCTTGGGCTGCAGCCCGGTAGCGTCGCCTAGAGCGGAGCCGTGAACGTTGGATCGGCAGTTACATAAGTCAGCAGTATCTTCTCCATTCCTCAACTCAAAAACTTCTGATAGAATTGCTGGGGTTAGAGGTACCTGAGTTCCAGAGATAGACCCAACAATGGTGTTGTTATCTTGATTGTGGGCAGTATAAACCCATTCCTTTATCTCATCAGAAGCCAGCTTTATCCTTGTGGTCATTATTGCTGTCAGATTCTGGTCTTTGAACAATCTCAAAATATCTTGAAAAACCTGGTCAGTTGTGCTGAATGATTCCATGTCGATGTCAAAACCAGCATCAAACTTCATAGCAGCAAGAACAGCAACTAACACAGCCATGGGTACCTGCAAAAATTCAACAAACAAAACGACCAAGTGTAGAACTGTTTGGAGGGAAAGAAAATTCTTGCAGAGAAATCGAAAGCGCAAAAGAGAACGACGGCGAAAAATGAGTTTTATATTAGGGTTCGACGCAGAATTGGAAAGATCGTTGAACGCAGTTCGACGATCGAGGCTTCTAAAGGAATCTGAAGAGTATTCAACATCGTCGATCTCCGTTCGACGATATTGGAGAGCATCGAGCTCCGTTAGACGATCGTTCAGAGAACAAAATCGTCGAGCGCCGTTCGACGATCGTTGACCGGAAGAGATAGTTCATACTACCTGAGAGGCGCTGAACTCAGTTCGACGATTTAGGAAATCGTCGATCTCCGTTCGACGATCTTGGGGCAAATCGTCGAGCGTAGTTCAGAGATCAGAAAAATTCTAGACACTAAGAAAAATCAGAATGTTTGCCTAGTCTTGGTCAATTTTTAAGCTTTCAAAATCTTGGATATTATTTAAGACTTCCTCCATCTAACATTCCTAACTGATTTAGGAAGAAGGTGTGTTTCTTTTCATCCAAAGGTTTGGTGAAAATATCTCCCCTTTGTAAATCAGTTGGGATATATTGTAGTTCAATTTTATTCTTTTCAACATTATCCCTTAAGAAATGATGCCTAATCTCTATGTGTTTTGTCCTACTATGGAGGACTGGATTTTGAGCTATAGAAATAGCACTGGTGTTGTCACAAAAGATTTTAGACTTCTCTAAGTTGCAGCCATAGTCTAGGAGTTGGTTTTGAATTCACAAGATCTGTGAACAACAACTGCCTGCAGCCATATATTCAGCTTCAGCAGTTGAAGTTGACACAGATGTTTGTTTCTTACAAAACCAAGAGACAAGTCTGTCACCAAGGAACTGACAAGTTCCACTGGTGCTTTTCCTATCAATTCTGCATCCAGCATAATCAGCATCAGAGAATCCAGTTAAATCAAATGCTGAATCTTTTGGATACCAGAGACCTAGATTTGGACAACTTTTAACATACCTGAGAATCCTCTTTACTAATGTTAGGTGTGACTCTCTAGGGCTTACTTGAAACCTAGCACATATACATGTAGCAAACATTATATCTGGTCTACTAGTTGTAAGATATAGTAGAGCGCCAATCATTGCTCTATATGTTGTCTGATCAACAGGTTTCCCTTGTTCATCAGCATCCAATACAGCATTAGTAGGCATGGGTGTTTTCATACAAGATGCTTCAGACATAGCAAATTTCTTAACCAATTCATGTGCATACTTGGTTTGAGAAATGAAGATGCCTTCAGCATGTTGCTTGACTTGCAATCCTAGGAAGAAGGATAGCTCACCCATGCTACTCATCTCAAATTTAGAATGCATCAGGTTAGAAAACCTTCTGCATAATTTGGAGTCAGTAGAACCAAAAATGAAATCGTCTACATAAATCTGTACTAGTAGGGTATGAGACTTATGAGTTCTAATGAAAAGAGTTTGGTCTACTCTACCCCTAATAAAACCATTTTCCAAAAGAAAGCATGCTAGGGTCTCATACCATGCTCTAGGAGCTTGCTTGAGACCATATAATGCTTTATTCAATCTAAAAACATAATCAGGAAAAGCTAGAGAGATAAAACCTGGAGGTTGTCTGACATAAACTTCTTATTTGATGTCTCCATTTAGGAATGCACTTTTGACATCCATCTGATAGACCTTGAAGCCTTTGTGTGCTGCATAAGCTAAGAATATCCTGATGGCTTCTAATCTTGCAACTGGTGCAAAGGTCTGGTCGTAGTCGATTCCTTCTTCTTGAGAGTAGCCCTAAGCAACTAGCCTTGCCTTGTTTCTTATAATTACTCCTTGATCATCCAATTTGTTTCTGAATACCCATTTTGTTCCAACAATGGAATGATCCTTAGGCTTTGGCACTAGTTGTCATACTTTGTTTCTCTCAAATTGATGCAACTCCTCTTGCATTGCAATGATCCAGTGTGGATCTTGCTCTGCATCTTGAATGGACTGAGGTTCAATTTGAGATAGGAAGCAAGTGTGCAATAGGTTTTGGTTGACCTGATTTCTGGTTTGCACACCAGCTGAGATTTCTCCAATTATTTGGGAAATTGGATGGTCTCTTGATGTTACTAAATCAACAGGGAGTGTTGATTGTTCACCAACCTGTGTTGTTATTTCCTCTTGTGGTACAACAACTGGCTCTTCAAGTTGTTCTTCAATATGTTGAGCATTTCCTTCATCTTCACTGCTTTCATCCTCTTGAGTAACTTGTAACTTATTCAAGTCTTCAACTAGAGAATGTTCTTGCAAGGGTTCTATGGTAGAAGAAATCTTCTCCTTGAAAGACATGTTAGACTCATCAAATGAAATGTGAACAGATTCCTAAATTTTTAAAGATGATTTATTATAGACCCTATAAGCCTTGCTGATCATGGAGTATCCCAGAAACACTCCTTCATCAGCTTTGGCTTGAAATTTTGCTAAATATTTCTAGACTCTAAAATAGTCAACTTTAGGTTTCTTCCCTTTGAGTAATTCATAGGGAGTCTTTCCCTTTAGTTTATGTATCAGACTTCTATTCAGCACATAGTTGGAGGTGTTCACTGCCTCTGCCCAAAAGGATAGAGGTAGATGAGCATCTGACAACAATGTGGTGGCAGATTCAATAAGGGTTCTATTTTTCCTTTCAGCTACCCCATTTTGCTGAGGAGTTCTAGGAGCTGAGAAAGTATGTCTGATCCCTTCACTCTGACAGAACTCTTGCATAAGAAGAGAATTAAACTCTGTCTGATGATCACTTCTGATCAGGGAAATGTGAGTATTGAACTCAATCTGTATACATTTGAGAAACTCTGTCAGACACTTAAAGTTATCAGACTTCTTCCTTAGAAAGAACACCCAAGTGAATCTAGAGAAGTCATCTACAACTACTAAAGTGTAGGATTTCCCTCCTTGGCTTTGTACTGTGATGGGTCCAAAAAGATCCATGTGTAACAGATACAATATCCTAGGTGAATCACTCTTATTAAGTGACTTAAAGCTGTTTTTAGTTTGCTTGCCTAATTGACAAGCTCTGCAGAGTCCTTCCTTCTTGTAGGGGCCAGAAGGTAGTCCTCTAACAAGGTTGTCTCTGGATAGCCTAGCAATAGTTCTAAGGTTTAGATGTCCTAATCTCTTATGCCATAAAATATTTGGTCTACAGACAGAATTAAACAAGCAGATATCTACATCAGTTGAAAGAAAATCTACTAGGTAAATGTTACCTTTTCTTTTACCTATCAACACAGTTGTGTTGTCCTCTGACTTGATTTTGCATAAGGCTTTGCTGAAGGTCACCTGGTAGCCTTCATCACACAGCTGACTGATGCTAATTAGGTTGTGCTTCAGTCCTTCCACATAAGCTACCTTCTTGAAGGTTACTGATCCAATCTGGACTGCACCATATCCTTTAGTCTGTCCAAAGTTTGAATCACCAAAGATAACTTTGGGTCCAAGCTTGGCTCTAAAGGAAGTGAGGTTGTCCTTGTTCCCTGTCATGTGCTTAGAGCACCCACTATCCAAGTACCATTGCTGGTTAGATGTTGGATAGGTCTTCACCTGCACATAAGACAATTCATTTGTTTTTGACCCAGTTTACCTTGGGCCTAGGTTGATAACCTTTAAATTCTGAAATGAAAGACATCCCAGGTTGACTCTTATATCCTTCAGGATGATATCTCCTTGGAGGTATAATCCATTCAGTATAAGGGTTAAAGATTTGGGATGAAGGACTCTTAGGATTCAATTTTGATTTGCCTTTGAAAAAATTTCCAGAGCTCTGACCTCTGTTCGACGATCTTGGAGCTGCGTTCAACGATCTTGGGTCAGATCGTCGAGCTCCGTTCGACGGTCGACTATGGGTGAGGTCAGGTATTTGAGATCGTCGACCTGCGTTCGATGACTTTGGCTGAGATCGTCGATCTGCATTCGACGATGTTGCCTGAGATCGTCGAGCTGCGTTCGGCGATCGTCGATCTTCATTCGGCGATCGTCGATCTCCGTTCGACGATTTCTGCTGGGACTTAGTTTTCTGAGGCAGATCAGAATTTTCCCTAGCAACCTATACAACTCCCTTTCCTTTGTCAGAAATGAATTTTATTGGAGTTGTTAGAACTATGGGTTGGCTGGATGAAGCACCCAAGCCCAGTGTACTGTTGAATCTGGAGTTCACTGTGCTTGTGATGTCCATCAGCTTGATACTTCTCCCATTAAGAGATTCTTCAAGCTTCTTGGCCTCAGAGAGCTCACTTTTCAGTGAAGCTATCTGTTCCCTACAGCACTCCAACTCCTGAGAGAGTTTGAGGTTTTCTGACTTTAAAGTATTGTGTTCAGATAATTGATTTCTGAGAGAGATAATTTCTTTCTCAGACTTTAGCAGGTCTAAACACAGTGCTTTAAATTCAGATTTAAAATCCTCTGAACTAAAATCAAAAGAACCAATTACCTGATCTTCTTCAGGTTGAGTCTCTGAGTCTGACTCTGACTCCTCTTCTTTTGAATTGTGTTGTGAGTCATTGATTGCCATCATGCAGAACTCTTTCTCTTCTGCATCATCCTCATCATCACTGGAACTGGATGAGGCTTCTGACTCTTCTTCAGTCTCACTCCAGGATTCAGCAACAAACCCTTTTCTTGTATGTTTATTTTTGCTTGATGAGGGTTTCCCATTGCCATTCCTCTTGGAGTCTTTCTCCTTTCTTCTTTCTTTCCTGTCTCTTCTGTCCTTGTTCTTGTTATCTGGACAGTCAGGAACTATGTGCCCTGGTTTCCTACAACCAAAGCAAATAATGTCTTTATTATTACTAATGGACTTGTCATACCTTGGCTTATCCTGCTCCTTGTATGATCTCCTTCTGAAGTCCTTTCTGGCCATCTTATAAAATCGTTTGGCTAACAAACTGAGTAGTTCATCATTGTCTGTGGCTTTGTCTTCAGGCAGATCTTCAGTTGCCTTGAAGGCTATGGTCTTCTCTTTTCTTGTGGCTGGTGAGGCTGCCTTCTGTTCTTCCTCTCTATTCTTGATGAGTAGCTCATAAGATTTGAGCTTACCCAATAGAGCTTCAGTGGTGATCTCATTCAGACTTCTGGCATCATTAATTGGCCAGATTCTTGAATCCCAAGTGCTGGGGAAGCACATTAGGATCTTGTCATTAAGTTCAGTTAGAGATATCTCTTTGTCCAATGTTCTAAGTTCACTGACAATTAGACTTAGCCTGTTGTACATGTCTCCCACTGACTCAGTTTCACCCTTCTTGAAATTCTCATATTGAGAGATGAGATGGGATCTCCTATCCTTTCTCTCATCAGCTGAACCTGAGACTATTTCTGAGAGTTTGTCCCAAATTTCCTTTGCTGAATTGCATTCAGCCACGTTTTGAAATATGTCATCTGACATTGTCTGGGCTAGGATGTTCATAGCCTTGGCATCAGCTACCTTCCATCTCTTGATATCAGCATCTGTTCCTGATGGAGGTGGAACAGCATTTGTACTTGTGTTCTCTGGGGGTCTTGGACATACTGTCAAAACAGAGTTAAAAATGTCTTCATCAATAGAATTCATGTACAGTCTGATCCTTGCTTTCCAAAGTGCAAACTTTGATAGATTGCACACTGGAGGTCTGGTGCTAGCATAATCTTTGTTTTGGGCCATGATTTGTGAAAGCAAAATCTAATAATAAAATACAAAAGAAAGCAGATCTAACTTGGGATCTTTGGGTTCAGGTGTTAGCCTGTACAACTAATCAGGTATGGTATGTTTAACCAACCTCCCTCTGATACTAATTGAAAGTGCAGCTAGATCTGATATACTCTAGAGGGGGGTGAATAGAGTATATGGTGCTTTGAAACTTTTTACAACAATTGTTGTAATAAGAGTGAGCAGGGCAGCAATAAAAATCTAATCACAGAACTAAACTATCCAAAAGCTAATCACAAAATAATCAAGTCCAGAAACAAACATAAACACAAGCAAAACCAGAAGACACAAGGAAATATAGTGGTTCCCCTAAACTTGGGTACATCCACTCTTCTACCACCCTAGGTAGGAATCCACTGCAGGATGAGTTGATCAGGTGTCCTGGGCACCAATGAGCTTTTGATAAGGTGCTCAAAAACCAAAGCAGATTTTTTGATCAGGTGTCTTGCCACCAATGAGCTTTTGACAAGGTGCTCAAAAACCAAGCTCAAACTTTTGAAGGGAGTTTGCGAAACCCTTTACAGAGAGGGGGTGAGAGAGTGATGGAAGTCTTCTCTTTCTCAAACAACTGAGAAGACTATGTGGATTGTTGATGTCAAAGCTCCCCCTGAATCCTTGAGATCTTCAGGAAGAAAAGCTTTGCTGAGGGTGATAGGCCTTCAAAGATTGAAATCCAGCAATAGATGATTTCAGCAATGATTGAAATGTTGAATGTCTGGAGTCTTGAAATATGTTAGCCTTGAACACTTTGAAATTAGAGAGATCTGAAGATTTTTGAAAAGGTTGATCTCTTTGGATGAGTGTTCTTGAGAATTCCTTGAGACAGAATATTTTTGAATGTATCTTTGTTATCTGTGTATCTCTACTGATGATTCAAAAAAGAATTCTTCTCTTTTATTCTCTGATACAGAATATAATAACATTCTCTTTCAAGTATAGCCGTTGGCCTGCATTAATTGCATCCTTAATTGCACAATCTCTTCTGAAGGAAAGTCCACAGAAATATTCCTTGAGAAATCCCTTGAAACTTGGTCCAGAGATGAATGAAAACGGCTAGGAAATCTCTGAATTAATTGCAGAATAATGCCTTAACTGATTTGAATTTGAATCTAGAAACATCCTTGAAGTTATCTGAAATCGTCGAACTGAGCTCTGCTATCGTCGAGCTGAGCTCGGCGATCTGGAGATATACAGCAGCAAAATATCGTCGATCTGAGCTCGAAGATCGTCGAACTGAGCTCAGAGATAAGGATCCAAAGCAGAGTCAAAATCGTCGACCTGAGCTCACCGATCGTCGAATGGAGTTCGACGATATAATGAAGTTGAGCTCAGCGATCGTCGAATGGAGTTTGACGATCTGTCGAAGTTGAGCTAGACGATCATCGATCGGAGTTCGACGAATCATCTTGCTGAGCTCGACGATATGACTTAGTCTCCAAACAGAAAATTCTGGTCTTCAGGGCAGCTTCCAAACCTAGACTTCTAACCCTTAGACTCAATTCTAATTGACCTATTGGGCTATACAGGAGGTCAAGCATTGATTCCTAGAGACATAGTGATCCTGACCCAAATTAGTAATAGGGTGTTCCAACATGTAATCTTCCACTTCTTATGGGATGTTACAAGTTTCTTTTCTTCGGTAGAAATTCCCGTAGCCCTAACCTGGATTTCGGGGACGAAATCTTTGTTTTGTTTATTGGGATTTGTAACATCCCATTTCCAACTAGACCCCTAAGTGTGGTTATTGGCCATGACTAGGTCATGACCAAACCCTAGGAAACCCAAGAAGACCAAGGAAACCTAAGAATGTGGGTGAGACCACTATGGGCTGCAAATAGTAAATTCCTGAACCTTTGTTTAAGATAAACATGGGGCTTCACCAAGACTTCAAGACCCCACCATGTTCTCATCAAACCATGGTAAGATCCATTAGATCAATAAGGACCCATGGAGGGCAGTCAAAAGGGTTAAGTTGACCCAAGTCAACCCTAACCCTAAATGGGTCAAACCAACCTACTTAGGGTTAATTGACCATCCCCAAGCCAAGTGGACCCCACCCAAGCCCACCTAACCCTAGAGTGAGGTCAATGGGTCACCTAGGACCCATTGGGGTCCACCCAAGAGGCTAAGTTGACCAAAGTCAACTCTAACCCTAAATGGGTCAACCTAGCCTACATTGGGTCAAACTGGCCTACACAAGGGCCAATTGAAGTTCCCTTAGCCAAGTGGACCCCACACATACCCTCATAACCATAGTGAGAGGACAACGGGTCACCAAGGACCCATTAGGGCCAACCAAAAAGGCTAAGTTGACCAAAGTCAACTCTAGCCCTAAAGTAGTCAAGGTACCCTACTTAAGGGTCAAGTGACCTCTAAAGGGCCAATACAACCCTACCTAGGCCTCAGGGGAGGCCAATGAGTCACCAAGGACCCATTTGGGCCAACCTTAAAGACCAAATTGACCTAAGTCAACCCTAGCCTAGGTTTGGGTCAAGCTAGCCCAAATGGGCTAACTCAAGCTCAAGCCCAACTCACTTGGGCTAACCATATTTTGGTGGATGAAATAAACATGTGGGCTGCCAATATGAGATTTACCATCCAACTTAGTGACTAGGAGAGAGAGAGAGAGAATCTCAAAATTAAAGAATAATTTAGGAGAGAGAAAGGGGTATATTTAACGGTATTTAGTGGAATAAGCCACTTGGACCCATGCCATCAGCCCCCACATGAGATGGCCGACCCTTGGAAGTCATGAGAAGGAGCTGGAATGGAGTGGGGCCCACGCATGCATGCATGGTGACAATAACAAAGAAATCCCTCCACCTTGCACTTAGGAATTATCACCCTCCCCTCCATACTTCATCTTATCACTCTCTCTCTCTCCCCTTTCAGTTTCACCACTCTCAGAACAAGGAGAGCAGCAGCAGAGAGAGAGAGAGAAACCAAGCTTTGGCCGTGAAAACCAAGGGAGAAGCGCCGCCGCCGCCGCAATGGTTCCCCGCCGCTCCTCACGTCGCAAGGCCGCCGGGAAGGTCCTCCCTCACCTCTCTCTTCATGCTTAGATCTTAGGAATACCTAGGTTAGGGTTCGGGATCGAATGAGCCCGAGCCCAACACTTATTTTTCAGCCATTAATGGCAGTTTTGAAGCTCTCGGGTGAGGTGGCGCCGCCACCTCCGGCCGCCCTAGCTGCCGGAAAAGCTCGCCCCCACCACCGTGAGGGGAGAGGAGAAGTTGGCCGGTGGAGGCGCCGCCGGAGGCGGCCGGGAAAAGCCCCGTGAAATTCGGGCTGGGAACCAGGCGGATTGGAGAAGATGAGCAGCTGCCGTCCGATCTGCGTCAAGATCCGTGCCATGCATATATATAAATCCTGGAATTATTTAAGTAAATGAATAGTGTATTTTGTGTCCTTTTATATCTAACTTTTTCATGTCAGATTTTAGGGCCCTTACATCCTTTTCCATAAACTGTTCTCAACATGAAAATTGTAGGTCCTGGAGTCACCGTTAATTTGATATATTACACATAATTGTTGGTTAAGTGTACTGCCCTATAGAGCCATGTTCCTAGGGCTGGTCCTAGAGTAGGGCATAAACTAAAATGAGTGCCCTGCCCAAACCCTAAGTCCAAATGGGCTGCAATTTTGGGCATATGGCTTAATTAGGAATATCTACGCCCTCCCCAAAAATGGGAATTTTTGGGGAATATAATGCTATAGTTTTAGTCCAAATATGATAAATTAAATTTTGTTGATATTTGGAGCTTATCAACTCCAAAATGCCCCAACCTTTGGTGGCCTGCACTTAGGAGTATATTAGACTTATGGTGGAAAAAGTAGACAATTTAACCCTCTGCATGTTGAGATATCTCACATGCAAGATCTAAAAATTAAATGGCCTTGGGCTGCAAATAGCAAAATGCAGAAATTTGAAAGTGATGCCCAAGCCCATCCAGAGGCCCAAATGACCTGAGATTTTGGGGAGTAACTGGTTTAGGGCATATTTAGCTCTTGCCCAAAAATGGTTTTAATTGGAATTAAAATTAGGGTGTAATTACCAAATTACCCCTAGGCTTGTTTAGGTGATTCTTGGAGTAGTTCAACTCCAAAAGGCCCCAATTTTTGGTGGCATGTCTATGCGGACATTATTAGGGCATGGTTAAATGTTTAGCCCACATGGATCACAGCAAGTTAGGGAAACGCCTTGCATGTGTTGGCTTGTAAAGGACTTGGTGTGCTTATAGCCAAAAGAAGAAAAAAAAAATATTGAAGACACAACCCTTTTTAGATCACTGACTTAGTATTACTTTAAGTACCCTCCCCTCTTTGGGGAAAATAGATGAATTAGGGTTGACTTACCTTTGAACCCAAGTTCACACCCTAAGGATGGACCTTTAGGGGGTTGTGAAGGATATAGGGGCAAATGCCCTTGTATGGCCTTGTAAAACAGTAGAGAGTTAGTTTAGATATATTTAAGACTCTGGTTGAAATATTAGGGAATTTTGAAGTAGTTAAGTAACTCCAAAGTCAAACCCTAGTTTTAGGGTAGAAGCACTAATAGGTCGAAATGGAAACTTAACCTCATCTAAAAACTGTGAAAATGGGGTAGAATGAATATTAGGGTGAGTTGAACCCCTAAATATTTTTAGTGAAATTTTATGGATTATATTCATGGTAGTTCCTTTGTTAATTATCAAAGTGTCCAATTCAGTATTTGATTTAATTTGATCCTTTAGTTTAATTGGAATCTAGTAGAACTTGGCCAGTAGAGATTTTTGACCTAAATAGAGGTCTCTGAATTTTATTATAATTTTTAAAGGATTTTATATATTGCTTCCTTCATAAATTTTGTAAAGGCCATATTTGATAAATAAATCATTTAAAGAATAGTTTAACATTTAAAAATGTGAAGTTGGGCCACTGATGATTTTAGGATGATATCTACTATTAGGAATTTAATTAGAAATTTTGAAGTATATTTATAGTGCTTGATTCACAATTATGCTCTTTGTTGATTTTGGTATTGAATTTATTTAGAATTATATATTTTGTGAAAAATCATGAAAGTTTGGCTAGTGATAATTTTAGGACTGTAGTAGTGTAATATAGTTTTGTCAAATTATTTGGATGATAATTTCAAGTAGTTGCTTTACAAATCTTGGAATATGAGAATTTACTATAAAAATAATTTTAGGCCCCATAAATGTTTGTATAAAATGTCAAATTTGGAAATTATCACTTTTGGATATATGGAATTTTATCATGAATTTATGGAACATTAATGATGTCTAAAATGTATACTTCATGATCAACTCGACTATAATTGGCCCTTGTAATAAATTATTTAAATAGAAGATTAATTGAGGAAAATACAATATTCGGGAATTAAATCATTTATGTCATGATAGGACACCAGTAATAATCCTAGGTCATTCGGATGAAAACTCGAAGGACATCCTATCATGAACATCACTCAGTATAGGTCGGTCTGCAAATAGTAATTTGGGGAAAAGTTGTATTAGGATAAGAGTTGGAATAGGGTGGAGTTAGTCGTGTTGAATTGTTTGAATAAAAGTGGATGAGTCACCTAGAAAGTTCTAAGGAGTGGTGGGAATCGTGTGGATGTGTGTTAGAAGGTAAGCGAGTTCGACGAAAGATCGTCGTGCCCGCGAGAGTGAAAGGTCTAAACTACCTTAGGATTAGCCTATCGCAATATGAGAAGGTAATGGGTAAAGGAAATCAACCAATAATATTAATAAGTACCTTGCGAAAGGGAACGCTGGGCGTAATCCCAACACAGTTCCTAGTGCCCCTTGAGAGCCCTTCACAGGTAATACCGGGGGCAGTCCTGGGTTAACGTAAACCTTAAAGAACAAATCAAAAGTGTAATTTAGTAAATAGGGTTTCACACTGCACTCACTAGTTGGACAAGTATTGGAAATGGTTTAGTCGTCCCGAGGTGTTCAAAGGGGTGCCATCCCGCGGTGTTTAAAGGGATGAGATTTGGAATAAGAGACGGACGTTTCGGTCCAGCGAGCTTTGGCTCGGTTGATACTTGTGACGGACGGGATGGTCCGGGGAGCTTTGGCTCGGTTCTGATACGATAAACTTGCATGTGCATAAATCTAGTGGCGGGGCATGTGGTACTGGTCGTTCGTCACACCGATGGCAGTACGGTGCACCAGGCGGTTATGAGAGTTAGAGGGGCCAGTGGGTTGTTTTACACTGCGGTCTGGAGGACGACCCCCGATAACGCACATCCGACCCAACAAGACTGACGGGTTGTCAGCAAAGTACGTACGCAAGACTCTAGAGTGCACCTTGGACGTGTACAGAGGCGTATGAGAGGGGTCTAAGGCTTGGTAGTGTGCATACCGGCCTAGAAGCGGAGACGCCCGCTCCGCTGCTGCCGTAGCCGCAGTGGTGGTACCCGAAAGTGATGCTAGCTCTCAAAAAGTGGGAACTAAAGGTCTGTGTGCACAGAGTCGGGTGTGTGTGTTGCACTTGCATGTCCATCATACCCACTTGCATGTCATAGCATAATCGATTCATTTAACCCTGACACCTAAAGTATAGGTGGTATGAGACGCTTATACATTAGGCCCTGCAAAACGACCCCTTGGTCTATAAGCTTGTGTGGGCAAGTTTATAAATTAAGGTTATTTTAATATTTATATGATGCTTGTGATAACCGACACTCCAACGTATAAAGTGGTATGGGACATTTTATACGATGGGAGCCTTGTAGAAGATCCCTTGGCTTATGTGTATTCACATAAGTGAAGGTTATATTCCTTTCTTACTTTACTCATTATAACCTGATTATAAATTGCTAGCTAGGTCCCCCTGTCACCTGTTTTTGATTTCTCTCCTCTTTCACGTCCTTTCCTTTCTTCCTCCCCGCTCGGTGCCTAGGAGCATGGGGGAAGGGGTGGGGGACGATAGGGCTTAGTCTTTTAGACTAATGGTTTTCGAACCACATCATATTAGAGGATCGTGGAGCCGAGTATGGAGGAGCAGCCCAGGAGACCGGTGCAGTTGGAGATAGGGCAGTCTAGCTTAGGAGTACAGCCAGCTGGGACCGTGAGTTCCGACTTCTAGTAGTTGTTTTGTTTTGCTTCCGCATGAGGGATCTGTAGTGAGGATATGGATGTACCGGGCTTCAGCCCTTTTATTTATGTACACTTTATTATTCTGTGGACACTCCCTTCGTGGAGATTTTTTATATATATGTGATATGTTGTGGACTTGTCTTCTCTTATACTACTACTTTTGCGTCAGCTGCGATCGATTTGGCCGGCAGGATCGGCGTCTTGTAGTGACGACCTTCCCGGGTACGAAGGTGTCATCGCAAGGCGGCGGTTCTGGGCCTAAGACCCCGGGGTTTTAAAAAGAAAAAAAAGAGGGGGTCTTACACAGGCTGCTCAACAGCCAAACCACGAAGACATCCAAGGTCACCCAGGCTGCAACCAGCAGTCCACCTAGGCCACGGACTCAGACTGCTCAGGCCGCACATTCCGCTCGGCCTGCCCATCACCCACTTCCACTTCACAAATTTTAACACTCCCCCTTGAAGTGAGAAGTGTTGATCAAACCCAGCAAGCTTCATAACCGCTGAAATGGCCCCTTCGACAAAGGCTTTGTGAAGATGTCAGCAAGACTATCTTCATTCCGAACATGCCCGACCACAAGAGATCCGTCCAACACCTTCTCCCTTATAAAGTGGTGCTCATTCTCAATATGCTTGGTCCTTGCGTGACACAATGGATTGTTTACCAGTTTGAGAGCACTCTCATTGTCACCCCGGAGAAAAGTAGGTCCTTGCACTTCTTCTTGAACATCCTCTACAAGCCTTCTCAACCAAATGGCTTCCCGAGCAGCCAAGGCCGAAGCCTTATACTCAGCTTCCGTAGTAGACACTGACACTGAGTCTTGCTTCTTGCTACACCACGAAATACAAGCTGATCCACAACTGAAACCATAACACAAAGTTGATCTCCGATCATCCGAGTCACCACCATAATCAGCATCCGTGTATCCAAGCAAAGCAAAGTCCGCATCTCTACTATAGAGGAGACCTATATCAGAAGTCGTCTTGACATACTTCAAAATTTTCTTTACCGCCACCAGATGAGACTCCCTTGGTTCAGCCATAAATGAACTTACTCGACCAACAGTGTAAGCAATGTCTGGCCTTGTAATCGTCAGGTAGATCAAGCTCCCAACTAGAGCTCTGAACTCCAAGGGATCAGTAAAAATCCTTCCTTCATCTCGTCAAAGCATATGCCCATGTTCCAGTGGAGTAGAACAACTCTTTCCTTCACCCATGCCGAATCGATTCACAATACGATCTGTATAACCCTTTTGGCAAATAAGAATCCCGCTCTTCTTCCTCGCCACTTTAAGACTAAGAAAGTGATGAAGCTCTCCCAAGTCTTTCATCTCGAAGTGTATAGCAAGCTCAGCCCTGAGCCTAGCTACTTCTTCCTCTGAATTCCCTATGATGATCATATCTTCCACATACAGTTGGACCAAGACTAGAAGCTCCTCCTTCTTCTTGACGAACAAGCTAGAATCAGAGTTGGAAGCAAGATAACCGTAGAATTTAAGATTCTCTGTTATCTTTCCATACCAAGCTCTAGGAGCTTGCTTCAACACGTAGAGAGCCTTCCTGAGCTTGCAGACATAGTTCGGAAGAACTTCAGAAACAAATCCAAGTGGCTAATCTATGAAGATGTCCTTGTCAATCTCTCCATAAAGAAAGGCATTCTTCACATCAAGCTGCCACATCCTCCATCCCTTGCAAGCAGCCAAGGCGATCACCACCCGAACCGAAGTCATCTTTGCAACTGGACTAAATGTCTCCTCATAATATTCTCCATACTGCTGTGAGAATCCTCGAGCAACCAGGAGAACCTTGTATCTATCAATGCTCCCATCAGCCTTCTTCTTCAACTTAAACACCCATGTGCATGTCACCGTAGTAATGCCATCAACCTTGGGCACAAGGTCCCAGGTTTCATTCTTCTTGAGAGCAGCAATCTCTTCCTTCGTAGAGTCATCCCACTCCTTGACTCCAGTGGACTCATTGAAGTTTGCAGGCTCTCGCTCATCCAGAGGACCTGCAAAGAAGCTGGAGACAAAACTCACTGCATTCCCATCACAGTACCGAGCTGCTGGCTTCACAACACTCTTTGATCTCCGAAGATGCTTTTCCTTGCTCACTACCTGTGTTGCTTCTTCAGGCTCAACTCCACCTTCAGGCAAGCTTTGAGTAATGCTCCCCCTGCTTCCTGAGCCAGAAGCCTCAGCACCAGAACTTGAAGCAATAAGAGCTACTGGTGAAATAACAAGCTCCTCTTCTAGAACTTCAGCAGCCACCTTCTGCTCTTCATCAACCTTGCTCTCAGTTAGCTCAACCGAGCCACCTCCATACGACGTCAGTTCGTCAAAGACCACGTATCTTGAGACAACAAACTTCTTCGTCGCAGGATCCATGCATTTCCATCCCTTCTTTCGCTCATCATAGTCAACAAAGACAAGCTTCCTTGACTTTGCATCTAGCTTGGTCCTTGAAGCATCTGGTACATGCACATAGCAAGTTGATCTGAACACCCGAAGGTGTTCCACACTGGGCTTCTCCCTCAGCTACATCTCAAAAGGAGTCTTTATGTTGATCGGGCTGGGCGGCATCCGATTGATGACATAAGAAGCACAAGACATCCCTTGTGCCCAGAAGGACCTCAGAATGTCTTTCGCATGAAGCCAGCATTTGCAAGTCTTCGTCAGATGACGGATCTTCCGCTCCGCTACTCCATTTTGTTGTGGAGTGTGAGCACAAGTAATCTCTCTTTGGATCCTATGCTTTCTGCAGAAGTTAGAAAACTCGGAAGAGACAAACTCACCACCGTTGTCTGTTCTAAGCTTCTCGATCAGCAAGCTAAGCCGACCCTCCACCAAATCCTTGAACTCAACAAACAAACGGAAGGCTTCAGACTTCTCCTTGAAGAAATATACCCAAGTGTATCTTTAGTAGTCATCAATCAAAACGAGCACGTATCTGCTCCCCCCAAGGCTAGCAGTGGCGGTTGGTCCCATCAAGTCTCCATGGATGCACTCCAATGGTATCTTTGAAAGTGAGGCGTTAGATCTGGAATACTCTAGCGGGGGGGGGGGGGGGGGGGCGGGGGGGCGAATAGAGTATCCTTAAAAACTTTTCAAATTGTGTAGTAAATAAAATACTGCAGAATATAAACTAATTAAACACAAATACAGCAGTCCTAATTAGCACAGCCACAACAAGAACAAAAAGAAAAGGGCAACCAGACAACACAAGAATTTATAGTGGTTCCCAAACCTGGGTACATCCACTCTTCTACCACCCTAGTAGGAATCCACTCAGATTTTTGATCAGCTGCGTGAAACCAATAAGCTTTTGATCAGGTGCTCAAAAACCAATCCTCATGTCTTTTAGTCAGGTGACTTGTAACCAGGAATAACTTTTGAAGCGAGTTAAGAACCCTTTATACAGTGGTGGGATGAGGGATGATTTTGTCTTCTCTTTCTCAAGTTACAACTGAAAAGACTTAAGTGGATATGATGTTAGCAAAAGGCTCCCCCTGAGATGATGAATGGTTCAGGAAGATGGAGCTTTGCATCAGGGTGATAGACCTTCAGTCTTTCAGCTTTGACCAGACAAAGTACAGGAACTTCTTGATAGATAGAGGATTTGTTGTCCTTTGAAGTGTCCTGGAATGTAGAAGGAAGAATACTCTTGATTTTGATTTGATATTCTTCTTCTTCAGATTGCTGATATTCTTCTGGTCAAGATCTTGTATGTCTGTATCAGATTTCTCTATCTGTATATCAGCATTCTGTCGAGAGAGAGAGGCAGAGAAATCCTTGATTAACAAACTGACTCTCTATCTCTTGGTCAGAAGGAGATGGAAAATCCCTTTTGTATTTTCCAAATTATCTTCCTTTTGAAATCTGAAATTCTTCTGCATTCATTGCTGACGGCCTGGAAAATATTTTGCATTGATTGAGTTTCCCCAACTGTCCCATAGAAAAACGGCAAGAAATAATCCTAGAGAAGACCAAAATTAATGTTTCGTCTAATGGTAATATTCAGAGAATATTTTAGCATTAATTACTCAGGAATTATTGCAATAGGAAAGGGACGGAATGATTGAAATAACTAAGTCTGGATTCGTCAAACTGAGAACAGAAATCGTCGAGCTGAGTCCACAGTTCATCGAGCTGAGGAGTTGTGTTCGTCGACTAGATTGCTTCTGTTTGTCGAGCTGAGTTCCAAGATCATCGAGCTAAGAACAAATAATTGCATTCTCTAGAACCTTGCCTTTTCTGAGAACTGAGTTCATCGAACTGAGAACTAGTTTCGTTGGGCTGAGAACTTCTAATTGCTGCTAGATAACTCTTGCTAATGTGGTCTAAGTTCGTCGAGCTGAGTCCATAATTCTTCTTTAACTTCTTGACACATCTTCTATGGAATGTGTTGACACAAGTCCTGTGTGTCGACACAATTGCTTCTTGTCTTGACATAGTTGTTGTTTTGATAGAAATCTAGAGTGTGTCGACACAAGTCCTGTGTGTCGACACAATCGCTATCGAAAGATATTCTGTGTGTCGACACAAGTACTGTATGTCGACACAATCTGGATTCTGATGTCGACATAGTTGATGTCGACAGATGTTCTGTGTGTCGACACAAGTCCTGTATGTCGAAACAATCTGGCTTCTGGTATCGACACAGTTGATGTCGATAGATGTTCCGTGTGTCAACACAAATCCTGTGTGTCGACACAATCTGGCTTCTGGTGTCGACATAGCCTTTCTGAAGTGTCGACACAATTGCTTGAGTCTCTGGCAGTCTGTTGAAGGATGGTCCATGTGATGTTGATTCTAAGGAATTGGCCTTCACTCTAGTACACAACCATGACCTTGGCTATACATGATGGGTCATATGATCTTAACTTAGTGAACCTAGCCCAAATCCAACTAGGGATCCAACAATCTCCCCCTATTTGGGTAAGGTCACTAATTACAGAGTCATAATAAAATCAAAAAATTTACAAAGCATGAAAACATATATCTGGCAGGAAAAATAAACACATGCAGCAGATATATATATATACATAGTAAGCTTTGTATAAAGAAATTAATAAGTAGTTTCAAAACAACACAAACTTATCAGTTCAGGTTTCACTTCCTCTTCTTCTTCTCATTGTGCTTATCCTCTTTAGCTCTTTCATCAGTCTTAGTAAATATAATTTTCCTGTTGGGATCTGCAGCTTTCACCTTTATCATAGTCATGTCTGCAGCCCCTATGATATTTAGAGATGTAGCCCTTGGGACCACTACTTCTGGATGCAGTTTCATGTAGTCATCAATATTGAAAAATTTATTAGCTTTTTCAAACCTGTTGAGCTCTTCCTTCCTGTATTTTGACATAGTAGTATATTCTGACGGATCCTTCCCTTCATCTCTGGCTTTGTTGATCATAGAAAGGCCAACCAGTTCTTGGAACCTGGCCATCCTGGCTGTTGTTGCTGTTTCAGGATCTTCATATGGTACAGTGGGGAAGCAGGTCTCTTGGGGATTTCAGCTTTCTGATGGTTAGGGAGTTATTGTTGTAGCTGTTGTTGATTCTACTGCTGTTGAGGTTGGTGTTGCTTACCTGAAGAGTAGTATCTCTGCTGGCTGCTTCCTCAGGATGAGGACCTACCCTGATGCCTTTTATAAGTTTGAAACTATGTATTCCTTTGAGATGTTGTGCTTGAAGCACCAGCAGCTGGAGGAGGAGGTGGAGGAGGATCCTTTCTATATCTTTGAGTAGGATGAGGTGAATACCTTGTGCTCTTCTCTCTCTCTTTCTATTCATTCTTGGACAACCACATCCAAGCAGGAATTCCCTTGTATGGAGTGATCTTCTGGAGGATATAGTATGGGGTGTCATTTGCTGGATTGGGCTTTGGAGCAGGAGGTGGAGGTGCTTTCCTTTTCTTAGAAACTTTCCTTTTCTTGCGATCTTCATCTTCATCCTCATCTTCATCCTCATCATCATCAGAAGATTCTTGTGGCTTATCATATAGTGAATCCAGTGCTTTGAGAGCCTCTACAGAAATTAGAGGTTTCTCAAGTTGGGAGGGAGATGGAGGAGGAACTGCAACTGGAGCTGGAACAGGAACTGAAGAGCTGTACATGACAGTGCTTTCAACAACTGTCTTATTGTCTTCTTCATTATCAGCCATGATCAGAGCATCAAGATCAGGCATGGGAGAATCATCCATTACAAAACTTGGAGCAGAAATGGTTTCTGGAGGGGATGAAACACTAACTGAATCAGCCTTAGGTGGAGATGGAATGGTTGTAGTCTTCGGAGCAGAAAAAATGTCTTTGAGTTTCTTGGCAACTATAGGACTTATTGGAGAGGAATAAGGAATAATAGCCAATGATGGCTTAGTACTGTCAGCTGGAGGAAAGCTCAAATAAGCTGTATCAAAAATTCTCAAAATATTTACCAAATCTACTATGGGATTAATAATGAAATCACTAACAGTAATTATTTCTTCTATTACTGACTCATCTATATCCATGTCAGTTTCAATAAAATGAATAAAATCAAATAAATCTTCATCATCTACTGGAAATAAATCTGCATCATCTGCTGCTACTGCTACTGCATCTGCTGGAACTGTTACTGCCCCTAACTGAAGAGGGGGCAGCAGAGAGGGCTTTTATTTGAGCAGCAAGGGAGGATATAGAAGTAGCAAGAGGTGAAATAGCCTCTACTATAAGATTTTTGAGGAGGGGAGTAAGTAGGGCAAGAAGAGATGAAATGGTGGAGGGTTCAAAGGGTAGATTTACAGATGGTGGGATGGAAGGTGTTTGAGGGGAAACAGTTGGAGGAATGGAAGTTGATGGTGGAGTAGGAGTGAGAGCATCTTGCATGTTTATATCTTGTGCAGAAGGAGTGTTGATAGGGTAGGAGAGTAGATTGAATGTTGGGATGTTGGCTAGATGGGGAGGTAAGGGAGATGAAGGTGGTGAAGGAATGTGTGTATCATGGGGGGGGGGATTGAGGTGGGGTTAGTTGTGGTGATTGAGAAGGAGAAGGTTCTTGAGATTCCTAAGGAGGGGAAGAGGGGATATCAGTAATATCTATTGGTGGAGAAGTGGCAGGAGATGTAGTTGGAGTAGGGATATGAGCAGGTTTTTGTTGTGGTTGTTGTTATAGGATCATCTGTTGTTGAGGTGGGATAACTGGAGGTGATGGAGTGTGAACTACAGTGTGGACAGTGGATGGGAGTTGAGTTTGAGTTTGAACTGCTGGAAGTGATGGAGGTGTAGGGGGGTCTCTTCAGAAGGGTGGGAAGTGGCTGGGTCAGCCGTTGTACTTTCAGAAGCTCTGGTGGCAGAGGAGGAAGCCTTAGATGGCTTTATGATGGTCCTCTCCCACTTGCCAAAGAGGACACAAGTGAGCCTCTTGCTGGCATTAATGAATATGGTCGGGGAGACCAGGGATTCAACAACTTTTTTCCTTCAAGAAAATCCCTAGGATCCTTCCAAAACTGACTTCCTTTTTATTATTCTTTTTCTTAATAAGATCAAACATGATTTGTGCCCAGTTCACCTTTTTCTTGTTCACAACTGCACACATAACCAAAAATTGGTGCCTAGTTATATAGTCATGTACAGTGTGCTTGCTCAGCAAGACTTTCCCTACTATATCTGTTAAGAATTTAAACTCTGCAGATAGATGTCTCTTCAACAACTTGTTTTGGGTTTGTCCAGAATAACCCATTTGACTAAGCATCTCATCATACTCATTAGTATCCATGTCTAAATCCTCTTCACCATTACTTAAGTCAAATATTTTTGTTAAAATAGCGGGAGTGAGAGAAACGACATTACCCACGATTGTGCCAGTCATGGTGTTATCATCTGTTGCAGAAGAAGTATTAAACGCCGAGCTTTCCGTCGCACGGAAGATCGGGAAGGAGAAGACCGCACCTCGGCTATTCCACGGACTGCTAGGTCCGTGCCAGGAAGAGCAGCACCAGCGACAGTCGCCGGAAAAAGGTGGCAGCGGAGCGAACACGGCGGCGGAACTCTTCCGGCGGCGGGATCGGGGTCGGCGGAGCGAACGGGCGGAACGTTTCCGTCGGGGTCGATTCGCACAGTAGCCAAAAGATTATATCCCGATAAAACCTAAGTGTTCTATCTATACTAGAGGTATAAATAAACCCAGGAAAATCGCTATCCACAGACCACCCAGAACTAGGGTTCAGAATCGGCGAGTATCAATCGGTGAGAACTCGCCACTAGCAAGCAAATAAAGTTTGGAGCATCTCCGTTGGGTTGTGACTCAACGCCACCGAGGTAATTTTTGCCTAGTTTTGCTAACTTCTTGATTCAACGTTCATAGCCCGATCTACATCTCTTTGGGTTTTTCTTGATGTTTATTTTTCCACTGCATGCACAAGCGTTGTGCCAACCCTACTGAGAAACCCAACAAGACGTTGTTATTGGTTGGATGGTTTCCATTGAGTAACCACCCGGTCTGTCTATGGTATATGGTGTTGGGCCCCGGCCGGACCTACTGTTATATGCTATGCGACGGATAGGGGGTATTATAATTTGGTATCAGACTACTAGTTTCGGTCAGACTTAAATGAATTCGTGGATGAATTATTTCTAAGGGGTGGTGAGCACATGTGTGTGAGTCATCGTTATAACAACAAAAGAACACATGAATGTCCACTTAGGAATGAAAATACACGTGTTTGGGGAACCTGCGTATTCCTATAATTGCTGTTTGCAATTTTGTTTGGTCGCTTAACGGTGTTTTGTACCACTATAGTTGACTAGAAGCGGTGCTGGGCCGTCTAAACGTCAAGTTTCTGAGGCTAGCAGTGCAACAAATGATGCTCCTGCAACACCTCCATCGGCTGAGACCATACGATTGGTAGCCGAAGCAGTGTTTTCCATGATCAATGTGCAGCCTGCAAGGTAAATGCAACAACCCGCTCCTGCGATGGAGCAGGTACCTCTTCCAGAGGTTGAGCCGAGAAGAGTGGAGCAGGTAGTAGTGGAGCCGTTGGTGCCGAGGAGGGCAACTGAGAGACAGCTCAAACATGTTATGAGCTTCAATCTTCCTGTATTCTCGGGCTTGGCAACCCCATCTCAAGCTGAAGACTGCCTCTCCCGTGTGAAGAGAGTCATGAAAGCGATAGAGACGGAGGAGTGGCAGATGACCACTATTGCTATGTTCCTTCTGGACGGTGAAGCGAGATTGTGGTGGCAAGGTGAAATAGAATTATTAAGCGGAGAAGGGGTTATGCATGGAGAAGACAAAGTTAAGGGAGGAGAAGGTGAAAGTGTAGTTGTGAGATGTTCTAAGATTCTATATTCGATGAAGGCAAGTATACCTTATCGCATATAGTATAGGATATTAAGTTCAATATCAAGGTCGTATTACCCGGGGCGAATTGAGTACTTCTACTTCAAGGAATTACTATTATCTTATCAAATAAAAGTTGTTTTGGGGGTTGCTTACTAAACTAGAGAAGTGAGAATGTTTTACTTGCAAATTAGAGAAAAGCTAAATGATAATTAAGTGATAGTACTCGATCGAGAATCACCTCGGCTTAAGTTGATCAAAAGATGCAATAATAAACTTTTTAAATCAAAAAGGCAAGAGACCTTCACCACGGAGGTTCTAAAATCAAGAACATGCTTCTCTCGAAGTCATGCCCATCTGAGTTTAGGAAGATCTGACCGAACTCTCGTCCGAATCGGAGGCCTAAAACCCGCTTTATGCTGCGAACCCCTCTATTGGATTTTACTCCAATCCGGTAGATTTGAACGTTTGCCTCTCTCGAGGGGTGCGAACAACTCACTTTACTCTTGAGTGCTCATTTCAAACTTTCGGCCTCTCGGCTAGCCCAGAATGAAAGTAAAGGTGGAGAGTATATATCGAAGATATACCTCCAACCCGTGATAAATCAAGAGTAATTCAAGGCTAAACCCTAAAAAGAAAAGGTATGATTCAAAGCATCATAACCTAATCACTCGAACCTCGGATCATCAAGATCGAGTACATGGAGGATTAGTTAATCATGGTGAGGTGGAAGAGGGGGGATGAGTAGTAAAGCATAAAGACACAAAATAGTAAAGAGAATAAAACAAGAGCACTTTTATTAAAATTAAAGCGAGCTTACAGTATGAAAATGAACGAGATTACAAGTACATGGAATTGAAAATCCTATTCTGGACCTATCATTAGCAACTAAAGCATTAACAGAAGCTATTACAAAAGCTTAACTAAACTGGGATTAAGAAAAATACAAAGTAAGAGAGAGAGAAATAGGGGAAAAGCATAAAAAGGAACATTAAACAAAGGGGCAGAACCTCCCCCTCTCAGCCAAAAGTGTCCCTGAACCCTTGGGGAAGGGCTCAATTTATAGATTTTTTCGGGATGGGTCACGCCCACCTGACACGCCCTAGTCAGGCGTGTACCTGGGGCGTGACACGGTCGGTGTGACTTTTTCTTGCTGAAATTAATTGCTGGAGTTGATGGGCGTGGTTGTTGAAGTACACGCACATATGTCACGCCCGGGTCAGGCGTGACCCGGGGGCGTGAAACATTCGGTGCAATGGTGTATCGGGAAAAATGAGTGCGTTGCGGAGATTCCTCGGAACCTGGGGACACGCCTCTGGAACACGCCCGTGTCGGATGTGACACGGGCGTGACAAAGGGCGTGTACACTAAGTTTCCAAGGAATGCAGTTTCGGACCAATTGCTTCATTCCTCTGGGTTACACGCCCTAGGTACCCGCTCGGGAAGGGCGTGACCTTGGGGTGTGTCATGGCAAAATTCGGCTGAAAGCCGTGAAAACCCGCAAAAAGCAGAAAAACGCATTAGCGATAAAAATATATACAAAGGGGAATCAAAATAAGCACTTTACAAGACATGATTTGCTTTAAAACCCTGAAAATACCCTAATAAAATTGACTGCAAAACGTATTATCAAATTCCCCCAAGCCTAAGTTTTGCTTATCCCCAAGTAAAGATATAAAAACTAGCTAATCATAAAACGTGACTAATTTAAAAAGTTTTAATCATGCTTACACAAGTACTATGCGAAATTCCAGGTAGGGAGAATGTAAAACGTAAATCTAAAACAATTGTTTTGGTATGATTTAACTTTTATAAACTTTACTTAACGAATATAAATCATCCAGAATTTTGACGAGATTCTTTAAATAGATTTAAGCAAGGCAACGAAAATGAAAAGAATGTATTGAGTTATTACTAGATCCAAGCAACGCATTATAATTTATCAATTAAATAACAAAAATCTAAGTTTAGATCCAGAACTAAAACTGATTTACTTTTCTTCTTTTCATAGTTGTTAAATAAGATTTAAAAAGGCGTGAATCAAAAGGACTTAATAGGACCGAAACGTTTGGTTTAGGATCATGAATAGGTGTGAAATTCAAAGGTAAACATGGAGGCTTAAAATCACACTAAACCAAAACAAAGAGTTTCAAAAAAAAAATTCATTTTAAACAAAAAATATATATATATTTTTTCTTTTTCTTTTTTTTTTCAAAACAAAGGCCATAAATATTTTTATTTTTTTTGATTTTGAATTGGCAAAATAAAATCAAACATTTCTTTTGAGTACACTTTTTTCAAAAATTTCTCCAAAGATAACACAAAATTTCCTATCATAATTATGAAAATATTTGAATGAAACCCAAAAATTAGTGTGATTAGATAGGTAGGAATTTTGGCTTTGGTGTAAATGAAATGTTATGTGGAGTTATCAAATGAAATTGGAAAAAAAGGCTCAAAAGCAACTAACTAGTGGTAAAAGATTTTAGGTTGGCAGGAAAGCTCAAATGTAAACAAAAACGGCCTAAATCATTTTCACGATTTTTAAATTTATTTAAAACATAGATTTGAAAATTTTCAAAAAGCAAGTCCTAGATAATAAAAGAAGATTAATGAAATTATCTTGAAAATAGAAATAATAGGTGACATGGATCGTTCATATCTACTACGTTATTCAAAAGTTGTCCTTACAAAAATTATCTAAAAACAAAAAGCAAAATAGTGGTTGATGAATTTTAGAGAAAGTAAAGAAAATAAAGAACAAAAAACCATAATAGAAATACGCGTTTTAGAGAAATATTTTACCTTAACATGCTACCGTGAATTAGAAACACAGCATGACCAACATTTTACTTGTGAAATATTATTAAAAAATGATTAGAAAAATTATAATTAACTACGTTGTTTATAAAGAATTTTGAGAAAAACAAAACACAAATATGGGGTACTATTGAAATACCAAAATACAGCTATATATATATTTTTTGGATTTTTGGATTTTTTTTGGATTTTTGAAGAATATTTACAAAAAGTAAAAGATATTTACAAAAAGCAAAAAGAAGGAGGAAGTCCTCCCCCAAGCTTAAAATCTACATTATTCTCAATGGAGAAGGAGGTTAGAGAACGAGAGAAAATTAAAGTACAGAAATGAAAGACAGAATTGAAAAACAAGTACTTCCCCGGTTTTATTTTGCAGTGAAAGCTGAGTGATGCTGCTCCCCCATGCTTGTGCTTTGAATCTTCAGGAAAGGTCTTCTGTTGGACTTTGTGATGGATTTATCAGCATTGGCGGCGGAGATTTTAGAAGCCGCAACTTGTGGAGCCGTCCGGGGCAAAAAGTGTAAAATAAAGAAAACAGAAAAAAGATTTGGGTTGCCACCCAAGAGCGCCCTTTGTTTATAAAGGTCGTTTGAGCTCGACCAAAAGAATATTGTCCAACAATAAGAATTCTTAAATTATTACAGTCCAAATGAAGGAGAAACGAAATAGTTCATGAGTTCGATAGTAGTAATTGTTCTGTCGCAGTAGGAAGTAAATCATTAGGCAAATAGAGTTTTAATCTCTGACCATTTACCTTGAATTCACCCTTATCCGGGTGTGAAATGAGAACCGTCCCATACGGCGAAGCCTCTTTAACAATAAAGGGGCCGGACCATCGCGATTTTAATTTACCTGGAAAGAGACGAAGCCGAGAGTTATAAAGAAGGACGAGATCGCCCGGCGAAAAAGATTTAGGAAATTTAATATTTTTGTCATGGTAGAACTTTGTTCGCTCTTTATAAAGACTATTACTCTCGTAAGCGTTTGCCCGCCATTCGTCGAGTTCATTGAGCTGAAATTTACGATGTTCGGCGGTTAGGATGGGATCTAGATTTAATGTTTTGAGGGCCCAAAACGCTCGGTGCTCTAACTCAACTGGAAGGTGGCAAGTGTAACAACCCCATCCGTTCATATGGTATATTCTAGAAGGTTCGGCCGGGGCCCCACAGGATATATCACAAAACAGGCGGTGAAGGTACAGGATGATACCAGAGTAGCGCTATCGCACCTATCACAAATCATTCTAGCGGAAGCCTAGACTCCAACTTGAACTCCTCATGAATGTCCAAACATAAAACTCCACATTTTATACAATAGGAATGTCTTACAACAAGTCAAAAGAGTTGGCCTTATGGCCTTACATAGCTTTCAAGCAGTGGCCTAAACAAATTGGCGCGCAGGCCGGCCACAATAAAAGAAAACACACACAATCACATAGCCTTCGAGGGCTAGTAGCAGTAGCAGCAACAGCAGCAGGTACATCAACCTCTATGCGTCCCGCTCGGCTCTCCCGCACCTGTATAGGGACAATCCACCCAATGGTGGCAAACAAAAGCAACGGTCAGCGTTCAGCTGACCAAATTATAACGACCCTACCCCTTCTCTCGGGGCAGCGGTATTCTTCCCTGCAGGCATAGCAAATCACAAGTATGGCAAGCTATATTATCAAAAGGTGCTTTCACGCACACAAGCCATCACAACCGTTCGCCACCCGGCTCAACGGTCCGTGCACTCAGGGCACATTTTTGGTGTTCTGGCAAACCTCTTGCCCACCACCGTATTAGGGTCATAACCCAACGGTAAATCTCTTGAGCATTTACTCCATGGCGTGCAGCCGGAGTTAGTCTTCCTACACCGGGATGGCCCGTAGCCCCCCATTGTGTCATGGCGCGCAGGCCGAAGACTCTTGCTATGCGCTCCAACAGACCGCACCTTTGGTCTCACATCGGACGGACATAGCGCAGGTCGGATCCTCCACCCCCCGTTGCTCAAATCGCCTTGCCTTCTCCGAGTACAGCGTACTCATGGCTATATCAAAGGCGCGGGTCGGTCTCACCAATCCTGTTCCTGGCATTCAAGCTTGGGCATATCTCGATACCCATTTCCTTAGCACAACATCGGGTCTTTCCTGGGCTTCCCAGTACTTCCTGTGACTCTCTTCACAGGTGGACACCGCACAAGCACAAATGTCAGGAGTCTTTCCTGGCTATCATGTAAGTACTTCCTGTTACTCGCTTCACAGGTGGACACCCTATGATATCAAGCATCACAAAAGGGCATTTCCTGGTCACACCAGTACTTCCTGTGCCTCATTCACAGGTTAGACCCAAACACATCACATGGCTATTTTTCCTGGGCTACCACCCCAGTACTTCCTGCTACTCCTTTTCGCAGGTATAACCCGTAGACTCCATACACTACACGTTATCACGGAGTCTTCTCCGGTTCGTATGCAACATCACCAATCCAGACCAACCTGTCCAGATGGGCTTCACACAGCATGCCTATCCCGTACTCCATTTCCGGATCTATATGCTAACAAAGGGGATGGCAAGAATCCACCTCAAGATTTCCAAAATCAGCCACCTCTTGGTGGGGGAAATCACAAAGCTATGCCAAAAAGAAGCCTTCACATGGCTAGGAAGAAAAGTCGTTACCCTTGACGACCGCTTCGGTGCCATGACCTCAAAGCTTGCTTGCAAGACTCGCAAGATCGTTTCCTCCGCAACGCTGGCTTCGGAACTCTCGTCGGTAAACCGCAGCACCACCAGCAGCAGCCCCCTTTCCCTCTTCCTCTTCCTTCTCTCTCTCTTTCTCTTAACTTGAAGAAAGCTTAAGGCCAAAGCAAATGAGATTTCCTTCTCATTTTTCGGCCTTTAGGAAAAAGAGGAAGAGGCTTCAGCCCTTGGATCCCAGCTGAAGGAATGGACGGCCACGATTCTGCCAAAAACACAGATTTTGACCCGACACGGCCTAGGACACGGCCGTGTGCCAGGCCGTGTGCCTCAAGCGGTGGTCAACCGACTTATCCAAACCAGTGACACGCCCATTGGACACGCCCGTGTCTTGGGCCGTATCACCAACACGCCTTCGAACACGCCCGTGTCTGTGGCCGTGTGCCTGGGCGAAAAAAAAATCCCAAATCATCCCGAGACTTCACACGGCCTGTGACACGCCCGTGTCCCAGGCCGTGTGCCCAGACACGGCACAAAGACACGCCCTGTCGAAATCCTTCGACGGGCTGAGTTCGTCGACCCGATTTGACACGCCCTGTGACACGCCCGTGTCACAGGCCGTGTGTAACATCTCGACACTCGACACACACATCTCGACACTCGAGGATCGTCGAGCAAAACTCGTCGAGCATGCGACACGGCCGTGGACACGCCCGTGTCCTGGGCCGTGTGTCTCCACTCGACACATCGTCGAGCGAAAAATCGTCGAGACAAAGGCCGATCGTCGACACAACCTCGACACGCCCTGCGACACGCCCGTGTCGCCGGCCGTGTCAACTGACATGCCCTGGGACACGCCCGTGTCCCAGACCGTGTCACCCAAAAATTGCTGTTTCAGAAATTTGGACTGTTACAATCCTCCCCTCCTTCAAGAAATTTCGTCCTCGAAATTCAGACACAGGAAGGCAACAGGAAACAGCAAGAAAAATTGTGACAACATATAAACGTTTATGTTACAACATTCTCGCTACAGATTACAAAACAGCTCAGGGAAATCTTCTTGCATGGTTTGCTCTCGCTCCCATGTCAGTTCTTCACGGCCGCAGTTGTCCCAGCGGACTTTCACCATGCCGACCGTCTTGTTCCGCAACTGTTTCTCGGCTCAATCTTTGATCTGAATGGGTCTAACTTTCGTTGTTAGCCCATACTCCACCGGCACACGATCATCCGCGATCACTTGAGCTGGATCTTTCACGGCCTTCCGAAGCACCGAGATGTGAAAGACATCATGCAACCCACCCAAGTCTGCCGACAGAGCTAGCCGATAAGCCGCTTCGCCAACTCGCTCAACCACTTCAAAAGGACCCAAATATCTTGGACTCAACTTTTTCAATCGTCGAATCCTGGAGACACCTTTGAATGGCTTGAACTTCAAGTAGACCCAATCGCCAACCGCAAATTCCACGTTCCGGAGCTTGGCGTTGTAGTACTTCGCTTGTCGATCTTGAGCAATAAGCAATCGCTCTCGAATCGTCCGTATGGTTGAGTTTGCTTCCTCAACCTCATTTGGTTTAACAACCCGAGCTTCGCCCGCTTCTATCCAAGCCAAGGGAGTACGACACTTTCTTCCATATAGAGCTTCATATGGTGCCATCCCAATACTCGTCTGGTAGCTGTTATTATATGCAAACTCTACCATATAGAGATGATCTTCCCATCTCTTTCCGAAGTCAAGGGCGCACATTCGGAGCATGTCCTCCATTGTTCTGTTGGTACGTTCAGTTTGGCCATCCGTTTGGGGATGAAAGGTCGTACTGAAACTCAACTTCGTGCCCAACAGTCAGTGAACTAGCCTCCAATCGTTTGACGTGAATCGCCCATCTCGATCACTTACGATGCTCCGAGGAACACCGTGAAGCCGCACAATCTGGTCAATATACAACTTTGCCAAACTTTCAACTGAATCATCCCGTCTGTTCGGGAGAAATGTGCTACTTTAGTTAGCCGGTCAACAATCACCCAAATGGAATCATTTCCTCACTGCGATCTTGGCAACCCGTGCACAAAATCCATGGAAATATCATCAAATTTCCACTCTGGGATCGACAGTGACTTCAAATAACTGCCCGGCTTTTGGCATTCCGCCTTCACCATCGCACATGTTTGACATTTGGCTACATAAAGGGCAACATCCATCTTGAGCCCTGGCCACCAGAATAGCTTCTTCATATCGTTGAACATCTTTGTGCTCCCGGGGTGAATGGAATACTTTGTAAAATGTGCTTCATACAACAGTTCTTCCCTCAGCTTTCCCACATTTGGGATGCACAAACGGCCTTCTTTTCGAAAAAGACCGTCAATCCAGGTGAATTTGCCCTCTGTCCCTTCATTCACATAGCGTAAGAGATCTTCATCCAACTCCGTTGCCCGTCGAACTCGGTCCGCCAGGTCACATTGCACCTCGGTGCAGTTCAAACATGCAGTGGCTGTGGAATTCTTGTCAACACAATAGATCTCTAACGCCTCCAAATCCTGGATAAGGCGTTTATCATGCCTTTGTAACCAATTCGCTCTAGCCGGAATCCGCCGACTCAAGGCATCCGCGACAACATTCCCCTTCCCGGGCGTATAGTGAATATCGAAAGTGTAGTCCCCAAGGAACTCCAACCACCTTCGTTGTCGCATGTTCAAGTCTTTCTGCTCCAAAAGATACTTTAGGCTCTTATGATCGGTATAGATCTCCACCTTTACACCATAAAGGTAGTGTCGCCACAACTTGAGTGCAAAAATCACCGCCGCTAGTTCCAAATCATGGACGGGATAATTTCGCTCGTGCACCTTCAGCTGGCGTGAGCCATAAGCAATAACCTTTCCGCTTTGCAGAAGAACGCAGCCTAAGCCGCTCCCTGAGGCATCACTATAAATAACAAATCCATCGGTTCCACGTGGCGAAGACAACACCGGCGCCGTGGTCAACCGAACCTTCAGCTCTTCAAAAGCTCGTGCGCACTATGGCGTCCAAACGAACTTCTGATCTTTTCGCGTCAGTGTGGTTAGCGGCAAAGCGATCCGCGAGAAGTTTTCCACAAATCTTCTATAGTAGCCCGCAAGTCCAAGGAAACTCCTGACCTCGGCCACGGAAGACAACATTGGCCACTCCTGTATGGCCCTTATCTTCACTGGATCCACTGCAATGCCCGCTCCACTCACTACATGGCCCAAAAATGCCACTGACGATAGCCAAAACTCGCACTTCGAGAACTTGGCATATAGCTGATTTTGCCTCAACGTGTTCAACACTAATCGCAAGTGAATCTCATGTTCAGCTTTGGACTTCGAGTACACCAGGATGTCATCAATGAACACTATCACAAACAGATCCAGGTACTCACGAAAAATACGGTGCATCAAATCCATAAACACCGAGGGTGCATTGCACAGTCCAAATGGCATGACTGTGAACTCATAGTGCCCATAATGCGTTCCAAATGCGGTTTTGGGAATGTCACCTTCCCGAATTCTTAACTGGTAATAACCAGACTTCAGGTCCAACTTCGAATAGACGGTCGAGCCCACCAGCTGATCGAATAACTCATCAATCCGGGGTATCAGATACTTATTCTTCTCGGTCAGCTTATTCAGTTCACGGTAATCGATACACAACCGCAACCCACCGTCTTTCTTCTTTACAAAAAGCACAGCCGCGCTCCAAGGTGACATACTTGGGCGTATATAACCTTGCTCCAACATTTCTTGGAGTTGAACCTTCAATTAAGCCATCTCTTTTGGCGCAACGCGATATGGCGAGCGGGCCACAGGTTTCGCACCTGGCACCAACTCGATCGTGAAGTCAATCTCCCGCTGGGGTGGTAGCCCAGGGAGATCAGTGGGAAACACATCTGTAAATTCTGCCACAATCAGAACCTCGCACAAACTGGCCTTAGGCTCAACAGCCTGAATTAGTGCGAAGTAACACTCCGCACCCTTCCGAACAGCCTTGACTACCTGGAGTGCAGACATCAATGTCCCGCCCACTCCTCGCATACCCGCGAACTTTGTCTCCTGTTCGGTATTCTGGCCCAACGTGATTTCTTTGGACTGGCAATCAATCATAGCATGCTGCTCCGCAAGCCAATCCATCCCAAAAATCACGTCGAATTCCGATATTGGCAAAACAAATGTAGTTAAACAAAAATCCCAACTTCCTAAATGAACCGCCACATCGCAAGCTTGATCCGCAAGCATCCAACAGCCATTCGGCAACACCACTCTGACGCTATCTGTCTTTGCACGACTGGGTATCCCAAGCCGCGTCATAAACTCACTAGACAGAAAATAATGCGATGCACCTGTATCAAACAGTGCTCGCGCCAGCGTGTCCCGAATCATCACAAAGCCTAGGACAACCATGTCACACATACAAACCGCAAACATAGGGGTACTAAGCAAAGCATACAACCAAAAACATATGCAAAACTAACTCATACCTGTGACCACGTCACTCTGCTTGATGCCCTCTTGCAGGCCAAGATTATAGACCCGGGGTTGCGCCTGCGAGGCAGAGGAATCCACCACCGCCTTTCCTTTTTCCGCATAAGATGCTCCCGCCTTCTTTTCACTCTTTGGCGGCATCCGACAATCTCGCGCAATATGCCCCATGCGGCCACAATTGAAGCAGACCCGAGTATCTGGCTTGGAGGTAGCCCCTGACGTTGCTCCCGTTGCAACTGATGAAGGAGCTTGTCCACTAGGCTTGGACTTCTTGCCCCATCTCTTCTTATAGAATGGTTTTCCCGATCGGGGCGCCTTCCACTCCGGTTGCATCACAGCCAAAGCTCTCTTTCCTTGCACCCTTTTCATATCTTTTTCCAACGCGGTCGCGGTGTCAACCAACGCTTGGAAACCTTGGTTCACAGAACTGGACACAAGGAACCTCAACTCGTCCCTCAGTCCTTCATAGAACCTGTTGGTCTTCCGCTGCTCATCAGCAAATATAGAACCCGCATACTGCCCCAAGCGCGTAAATTCATGCTGGTAGGCGTCAACACTGCCATCACCTTGGGTCAACCTTTGGAACTCATTTTCCATGGCTATCCGCTGAGCCGCAGGAAGGTGCTTTGCGAGGAAGAGCTGGGAGAATTCTTCCATTGAGACTTGGGTTAACGGACGACCCGCCAAATGATGCAACTCCATCTCATCCCACCATAACCGAGCTTCTCCTTCAAGCAAAAAGGTAACTAAGGTAACCTTCTGATGCTCCACCGTTCCTATCGCCGTCATCACTCGCTCGACGCGCGATAGCCAATCCTCAGCCTGCGTCGGGGTTCCCGCTCCCGAGAATGTAGGCGGATGGAAACTCATAAACCGCGTAAGTTGCTTCTCAGCCGCTTGAGGATCCAAAGCCACTACAGGTTCAGGCCTTGCCGCCACCTGTTCTGGCCTCACAGCCGCTTGCTCCTGCCTGAGGGGATGGCCTTGGATCATGGTAAATAAGGCCTCCGCAACTAAACGTACATGTTCCGCAGACGGTGGAGGAGTAGGCACCGCAGCTGGTGCCGTACTTTCATCAGAACGCTGGGGATCAGACGGCCCAGCTCCACTTCGAGTCACCTAAAGGTGGACAAGACACACACATTAGCGGTCGTACCCAAGCAAACAACAAAAGATAAGAACACGTAGGTTCCTCAAACACAGAAATATGCATTCCTATCATGGACATTCAGGAGTTCATCGTAGACTTTGGTTTGCACAAACACGTGCTCGCCACCCCACAAAAGAAGTCGGCCACGACTTCGAGAGGGAAAGACCAAGACAACCGATACCAAAAATGTAACAACCCCATCCGTTCATATGGTATATTCTAGAAGGTCCGGCCGGGGCCCCACAGGATATATCACAAAACAGGCGGTGAAGGTACAGGATGATACCAGAGTAGCGCTATTGCACCTATCACAAATCATTCTAGCGGAAGCCTAGACTACAACTTGAACTCCTCATGAATGTCCAAACATAAAACTCCACATTTTATACAATAGGAATGTCTTACAACAAGTCAAAAGAGTTGGCCTTATGGCCTTACATAGCTTTCAAGCAGTGGCCTAAACAAATTGGCGCGCAGGCCGGCCACAATAAAAGAAAACACACACAATCACATAGCCTTCGAGGGCTAGCAGCAGTAGCAGCAACAGCAGCAGGTACATCAACCTCTATGCGTCCCGCTCGGCTCTCCCGCACCTGTACAGGGACAATCCACCCAATGGTGGCAAACAAAAGCAACGGTCAGCGTTCAGCTGACCAAATTATAACGACCCTACCCCTTCTCTCGGGGCAGCGGTATTCTTCCCTGCAGGCATAGCAAATCACAAGTATGGCAAGCTATATTATCAAAAGGTGCTTTCACGCACACAAGCCATCACAACCGTTCGCCACCCGGCTCAACGGTCCGTGCACTCAGGGCACATTCTTGGTGTTCTGGCAAACCTCTTGCCCACCACCGTATTAGGGTCATAACCCAACGGTAAATCTCTTGAGCATTTACTCCATGGCGTGCAGCCGGAGTTAGTCTTCCTACACCGGGATGGCCCGTAGCCCCCCATTGTGTCATGGCGCGCAGGCCGAAGACTCTTGCTATGCGCTCCAACAGACCTCACCTTTGGTCTCACATCGGACGGACATAGCGCAGGTTGGATCCTCCACCCTCCGTTGCTCAAATCGCCTTGCCTTCTCCGAGTACAGCGTACTCATGGCTATATCAAAGGCGCGGGTCGGTCTCACCAATCCTGTTCCTGGCATTCAAGCCTGGGCATATCTCGATACCCATTTCCTTAGCACAACAGCGGGTCTTTCCTGGGCTTCCCAGTACTTCCTGTGACTCTCTTCACAGGTGGACACCGCACAAGCACAAATGTCAGGGGTCTTTCCTGGCTATCATGCCAGTACTTCCTGTTACTAGCTTCACAGGTGGACATCCTATGACATCAAGCATCACAAAAGGGCATTTCCTGGTCACACCAGTACTTCCTGTGCCTCATTCACAGGTTAGACCCAAACACATCACATGGCTATTTTTCCTGGGCTACCACCCCAGTACTTCCTGCTACTCCTTTTCACAGGTATAACCCGTAGACTCCATACACTACACGTTATCACGGAGTCTTCTCCGGTTCGTATGCAACATCACCAATCCAGACCAACCTGTCCAGATGGGCTTCACACAACATGCCTATTCCGTACTCCATTTCCGGATCTATATGCTAACAAAGGGGATGGCAAGCATCCACCTCAAGATTTCCAAAATCAGCCACCTCTTGGTGGGGGAAATCACAAAGCTATGACAAAAAGAAGCCTTCACATGGCTAGGAAGAAAAGTCGTTACCCTTGACGACCGCTTCGGTGCCATGACCTCAAAGCTTGCTTGCAAGACTCTCAAGATCGTTTCCTCCGCAACGCTGACTTCAGAACTCTCGTCGGTAAACCGCAGCACCACCAGCAGCAGCCCCCTTTCCCTCTTCCTCTTCCTTTCTCTCTCTCTTTCTCTTAACTTGAAGAAAGCTTAAGGCCAAAACAAATGAGATTTCCTTCTCAGTTTTCGGCCTTTAGGAAAAAGAGGAAGAGGCTTCAGCCCTTGGATCCCAGCTGAAGGAATGGACGGCCACGATTCTGCCAAAAACACAGATTTTGACCCGACACGGCCTCGGACACGGCCGTGTGCCAGGCCGTGTGCCTCAAGCGGTGGTCAACCGACTTATCCAAACCAGTGACACGCCCATTGGACACGCCCGTGTCATGGGCCGTGTCACCAACACGCCTTCGAACACGCCCGTGTCTGTGGCCGTGTGCCTGGGCGAAAAAAAAATCCCAAATCATCCCGAGACTTCACACGGCCTGTGACACGCCCGTGTCCCAGGCCGTGTGCCCAGACACGGCACAAAGATACGCCCTGTCGAAATCCTTCGACGGGCTGAGTTCGTCGACCCGATTTGACACGCCCTGTGACACGCCCGTGTCACAGGCCGTGTGCAACATCTCGACACTCGACACACACATCTCGACACTCGACGATCGTCGAGCAAAACTCGTCGAGCATGCGACACGGCCTTGGACACGCCCGTGTCCTGGGCCGTGTGTCTCCTCTCGACACATCGTCGAGCGAAAAATCGTCGAGACAAAGGCCGATCGTCGACACAACCTCGACACGCCCTGCGACACGCCCGTGTCGCCGGCCGTGTCAACTGACACGCCCTGCGACACGCCCGTGTCCCAGGCCGTGTCACCCAAAAATTCCTGTTTCAGAAATTTGGACTGTTACAGCAAGACTTACCATAAACCAATTGATACGGCGAGCAGCCGATGGCGGTCTTATATGCCTTTCGCTAGGACCATAGGGCATCATCTAGTTGTAGTTCCCAATCCTTCCTGTTTAAGGATATAGTTTTTTCTAAAATACGTTTCAATTATCGATTAACAACCTCGACTTGACCGCTCGTCTGGGGGTGATAGGAGGTGGAAAGTTTGTGCGTTACTCCATATTTTGCCAAAATTTTGGCAAACTGGCTATTGCAGAAATGGGTTCCCCTATCACTAATTATTGCGCGTGGCGTGCCAAATCGAGAGAATAATTTTTTTTAGAAATTTTACAACGACTCGTGCATCATTGGTGGGGAGAGCTTGCGCTTCCATCCACCTTGATACATAGTCGACAACTACGAGAATGTATTTATTTTGATAAGAGGGAGGAAGGGGGCCAATGAAGTCGATGCCCCAAAGATCGAAGATTTCACATTCGAGGAAAATATTTTGAGGCATCTCGTCCCGTCGTGACATATTGCCTGCCCGCTGGCAACTATCGCAAGTACTCACTAGGGTGTGAGCATCCTTAAATAGCGTGGGCCAATAGAAACCCGCCTCCAGCACGTTTCTTGCGGTGCGGTTCGCTTGATAATGACCACATGTTGGTCCTTCATGGCAATGCCCCAATATTTGCACTCCTTCCTCACTCGAAACGCAACGCTGCACTACCTGATCCGCACAGATTCTGAATAAGAAAGGGACTTCCCAAAAGTAATTCTTTAAATCAGAAAAGAATTTCTTCTTTTTCTGGCTTGAGAATTCCTTTGGCAAGACCCGAGCCACTAAATAATTGGCAAAGTCGGCGAATTAGGGTACGGTATAATCTTTTGAATTTTCGAGAGCGAAGAGGCGCACTTCAGGGAATTTATCGTTAATGTCAGCTTCCACTAATATTTCGCTGACAGGGTTTTCTAAACGAGATAAATGGTCGGCCGCCAAATTTTCGTCCCCGCTTTTGTCCCGGATTTCTAAATCAAACTCCTGCAAGAGGAGGATCCATCGCAAAAGGCGGGGCTTTGCGTCTGCTTTGCTAAATAAAAAACGAAGAGATGAGTGATCCGTAAAGACGATTACCTTGGAGAGGGTGATATAAGACCTAAACTTATCAAAGGCAAAAATAATTGCTAGGAGTTCTTTCTCGGTGGTGGTGTAGTTGGCCTGTGCAAACGTGAGTGTCTTGCTTGCATAATAAATCAGGTGGAAGAATTTATCCACTCGCTGGCCTAAAACCACGCCCACCGCAGTGTCACTAGCATCGCACATGATTTCGAAAGGGAGCGGCCAATCCGGAGCAACTAGAATTGGAGAGTTTACTAATTTTTCTTTTATTAAATTGAAAGCAAGAAGACAGTCGTTGTTAAAATTGAAAGGTGACTCTTTCTCGAGAAGATGGGTTATCGACTTCGTTATTTTGGAAAAATTTTGGATAAAACTCCGATAAAATCCCGCGTGCCCAAGAAAACTACAAATGGCTTTAATATTCATTGGAGGGGGGAGCTTTTCAATAATTTCGATCTTGGTCCGGTCGACTTCGATCCCCTTGCCTGAAATCTTATGGCCGAGGAGTAATCCCTCTCGGACCATAAAATGGCATTTCTCCCAGTTGAGGGCTAAGTTAGTTTCCTCACAACGAATCAACACGCGCTCGAGATTTTTTAAACAATTTGCAAAAGAACTACCAAACACCGAGAAGTCATCCATGAAAATTTCCATCACTTCTTCTACCAACTCGTCGAAAATCGCCATCATACATCATTGAAATGTAGCCGACGCATTACATAAACCAAATGGCATCCGTCAGTAAGCGAAGGTGCCAAAGGGACAGGTAAAGGTAGTCTTCTCCTGGTCTTCAGGTGAAATAGGGATTTGGAGGTACCCAGAGAGACCGTCGAGAAAGCAGTAGAAGGTGTGACCGGAAAGTCGTTCAAAAATTTGGTCGATAAAGGGGAGCGGGAAGTGGTCTTTTCGGGTGGCATCATTGAGTTTGCGGTAATCAATGCACATCCGCGAACCCGTAATAGTACGGGTTGGAATTAATTCATTATTTTCATTGGCCACTACCATGACTCCGCCTTGCTTTGGCATGACCTGGACTGGGCTTACCTAAGTACTATCGGAGATGGGATAGATAATTCCCGCATCTAGAAGTTTAATAACCTCAGCCTTCACGACATCCTTCATGTTTGGATTTAAATATTGTTGGGGCTGGATAGTACTACAAAAGTTATTATCTAAGAAAATCTTGTGTGTACAGAATGATGGGCTAATCCTCTTAATATCGGATAACTGCCACGGAATTGCATGGCGGTGATTTCGCAAAACTAGAGTCAACTCAGAAATTTCTGAGTTGCTCAGATCCGAGGAGATAATAACCGGTAGGTTAGAGTCATTTTCGAGGAAAAGATACTGCAGATGAGGGGGGAGTTTCTTAAGCTCCAATATGGGTGGTTCCTCGTAAGAGGTTTTGAATTTTATGGTGTCCATGGGTAGCGATTCGGGGAGGGTAGTGCGAGAGACTTCCTCTAAGCAGAAGAGCTCAGTGATAAGAGATTCATCAAATGGTGAAGAAACTAATTCAAAAGGCACAAAAAATTCATTTTCGAAGAATTCCTCTAGATAAAAGCAGGAATCATCTTGCACTAGGGTGTTGCACATGGAGGGATTAATGCTAAAAGTGATTTCATCATCTCCAACCCGAAGGAGAAGCTTTCCATCACTAACATCAATAATAGCACGGGAGGTGGCAAGGAAGGGGCGGCCGAGTATCAGGGGTATATCGGCATCCTCTTCGATGTCTAGGATGACAAAATCCACCGAAAAGATGAATTTGTCCACCTTGACCAAGACATCCTCCACAATCCCTATCGGATATTTCACAGAATGATCGGCTAGCTGTATGCTCATACGAGTGGGGTTCGAAGATCCTAGACCTAATTTTTTAAAAAGCGAAAAGGGCATGAGATTTATGCTTGCTCCCAAGTCCGCCAACGCATGTTTGACCAACGAATTACCGAATATGCACGGGATGGAGAACCTTCCCGGGTCATTCACTTTGCGGGGTAATTTGTTGAGCACAATCGCGGAGCATTCTGCATTTAAGGAAATATTCGAAATAACCTCGAGCTTCTTCTTATTTTATAGGAGCTCCTTGAGATATTTCGCGTATTTCGGCATTTGAGAGATAGCCTCGCAGAACGACACGTTTATATGAATTTTTTGTAGAATTTCTAAAAACTTTTTGTAACTTTCTTCAGCGCGTTCATTTTTAAGTTTAGACGGATACGGTAATTTTGAATTAAACGCATGTGGCGTAGGCGTAGTAGGCAAATTTGAAGCTAAAATAATAGGAGGAGAGAGAGGAGAAGGGAAAGGTACCATAGGTTTGCTTGGTATAACAACTTCTTTTCCGCTGCGGAGGGTAATGGAGTTTGCACTTTCTCTTAGATTTTGCTCGGTATTGCCTGGCAAAGCTCCTTGTTGGCGATTGGAGATCATCTTGGCTAGCTGTCCCACTTGGTTTTCCAAGTTTTTGATGGACCCAGCAATATTCCTGATATTTGTTTCAGTTGTAGCAACGTATTTGGCAAAGACCTCTTCAAGTGAAGAGGGCTTTTCCTGTTGCGGTTGGAAACCAGGTGGATTTAAATTTAAGGGGGGAGCTAGATTAAATGTTTGGCTATGATTATGAGGGGGGTTATGGGGGCGTTGAGCATTTCCTTGGTTGCTCCATGAGAAATTCGGATGACTCCTATAACCCGCATTGTAAGTGTTGTTGTACGGTGCGTTGTTCGGGTTATAGGAGGGCCGAGGAGCATTTCCCATGAAGTCAACATGCTCTTCTGTAAAAGCAGAGTTGTTAAAATTATTAAACCAAGGAGGTGTGGCAGAGGAAGCAATCATTTCCGCCACCTGCTTTGTTAACCGCTCAACTTGGATGGCAAGATTCGAAGTAGCGTCAATTTCAAAGACTCCCGCTTGTTTGTTAGCCCGCACACGGGGCGCATTCCATTGATATGAATTCATAGCCATTTCCTCAAAAAGTTCCTGAGTGGCCTCTGGGGTTTTGTTATTTAGTGTTCCCCCAGTGGATGCGTCGATCATTTGCCTTGTTAAGGAATTTAAGCCGTTATAAAATATTTGCACTTGTTGCCAAATTGGAAGCGCGTGGTGTGGGCACCTTCGCAATATCTCCTTAAAGCGCTCCCATGTATCGTAGAGAGTCTCCGAGTCTATTTGAATGAAGGATGCAATATCCGTGCGCAATTTGGCGATCTTAGCAGGCGGGAAATACTTGGTAAGAAATTTCCCTACCATCTCGGCCCACGTGGTGATGGACCCTCTAGGAAGAGAGCTCAGCCACTGCTTGGCCTTTGACCGCAAAGAGAAAGGGAAGAGTCGTAATCGAATGGCGTCATCTGAGACTCCATTGATTTTAAAAGTATCACAGATTTCGAGAAAATTTGCAATGTGACAATTTGGATCCTCGTCCGGGAGACCATCGAAGGTTACCGACTGCTCCACCATTTGGATGATGTTGGACTTGATCGCAAAGTTATTGTTCGCCACTGTGGGGCGAACAATACTTGATTGTGTACCCTTCAGGTTCGGCCTCGCATAATAGGACATAGTCCTTTTTTGGTCCTCATTTGGGTTGGGCGGATTAGGATCCATCGTTTCTGTGGCAGTGTCCCCGATCGACTCTTCGATGCCTAAATGCGATTCCTGGTCACGAGAACAGAGGCGACGCAAAGCGGTGCGCTCTATCTTAGGATCAAAAGGAATACTTGAAGAGCTTTCTCGGGTGACACACTTAAAAAGAGAGAAAGGTGGGGGAGAGCTAAAACCGATAAGAGAGCGAGAGAAGGAAAAAAAAGAAAAATGATAAAATTAATAGCTATCTTTTTTTCAAAATATCAAAACATATAGTCCCCGGCAACGGCGCCAAAAACTTGATATAGAATTATTAAGCGGAGAAGGGGTTATACGTGGAGAAGACAAAGTTAAGGGAGGAGAAGGTGAAAGTGTAGTTGTGAGATGTTCTCCGATTCTATATTCGATGAAGGCAAGTATACCTTATCGCATATAGTATAGGATATTAAGTTCAATATCAAGGTCGTATTACCCGGGGCGAATTGAGTACTTCTACTTCAAGGAATTACTATTATTTTATCAAATAAAAGTTGTTTTGGGGGTTGCTTACTAAACTAGAGAAGTGAGAATGTTTTACTTGCAAATTAGAGAAAAGCTAAATGATAATTAAGTGATAGTACTCGATCGAGAATCACCTCGGCTTAAGTTGATCAAAAGATGCAATAATAAACTTTTTAAATCAAAAAGGCAACAGACCTTGACCGCGGATGTTCTAAAAGCAAGAACATGCTTCTCTCAAAGTCATGCCCATCTGAGTTTAGGAAGGTCTGACCGAACTCTCGTCCGAATCGGAGGCCTAAAACCCGCTTTATGCTGCGAACCCCTCTATTGGATTTTACTCCAATCCGGGAGATTTGAACGTCTGCCTCTATCGAGGGTGCGAACAACTCCCTTTACTCTTGAGTGCTTATTTAAAACTTTAGGCCTCTCGACTAGCCCAGAATGAAAGCAAAGGTGGAGAGTATATATCGATGATATACCTCCAACCCGTGATAATTCAAGAGTAATTCAAGGCTAAACCCTAAAAAGAAAAGGTATGGTTCAAAGCATCATAACCTAATCACTCGAACCTCGGATCATCAAGATCGAGTACATGGAGGATTAGTTAATCATGGTGAGGTGGAAGAGGGGGGATGAGTAGTAAAGCATAAAGACACAAAATAGTAAAGAGAAGAAAACAAGAGCACTTTTATTAAATTAAAGCGAGCTTACAGCATGAAAATGATTGAGATTACAAGTACATGGAATTGAAAATCCTATTCTGGCCCTATCATTAGCAACTAAAGCATTAACAGAAGCTATTACAAAAGCTTAACTAAACTAGGATTAAGAAAAATACAAAGTAAGAGAGAGAGAGAGAAAGAGGGGAAAAGCATAAAAAGGAACATTAAACAAAGGGGCAGAACCTCCCCCTCTCAGCCAAAAGTGTCCCTGAACCCTTGGGGAAGGGCTCAATTTATAGATTTTTTTGGGATGGGTCATGCCCTCCTGACACGCCCTGGTTGGGCATGTACCTGGGGTGTGACACGGTCAGTGCGACTTTTTTGTGCTGAAATTAATTATTGGAGTTGACAGGCGTGGTTGTTGAAGTACACACCCATATGTCATGCCCGGGTCAGGCGTGACCCAGGGAGCGTGACACATTCGGTGCGACGGTGGAGCGGGAAAAACGAGCGCGTTGCGGCGATTCCTCGGAACCTGGGGACACGCCTCTAGAACACGCCTATGTCGGATGTGACACGGGCATTACAGAGGGCGTGTACACTAAGTTTCCACGGAATGCAGTTTCGGACCAATTGCTTCATTCCTCTGGGTTACACGCCCTAGGTACACGCCCGGGTAGGGCGTGACCTTGGGGCGTGTCACAGCAAATTTCGGCTGAAAGCCGTGAAAACCTGCAAAAATCAGAAAAACACATTAGCGACAAAAATATATACAAAGGGGAATCAAAATAAGCACTTTACAAGACATGATTTGCTTTAAAACCCTGAAAATACCCTAATATAATTGACTGCAAACCGTACTATCAGAAGGCTTGGAGCTGCATCTATTGAGAGGTAGGCAACTTACAGACGTCTCGATGGAAGAGTTTTGGAGACTGTTCTTGGCTAGGTACCTCCCTTCGGCGCAGAGGATAGCATTGGAGAACGAGTTCCTGAAGTTGGTTCAAGGAGATAGTAGCGTGGATGAATATCTCCATGAGTTTACTCGACTGAGTCGGTATGCTAGCTCCACCATCGTGGATGAGGAGTGCAAGACGAATCGATTCTACGAAGGGTTGAGAGATGATTTGAGGCTACTACTCTCAGGGCCTATGACGCAGGGCTTCTTGACCCTGGTCAACACGGCCCGGTCCTTGGAGAAGGATATGAAGAGCGTCCAAGCAAAGAAAAACTCTGGTGATAAGAGGTCGGAGTTCAAAGTGCCGAACTCCTCAAAGTCTGTGTTCCGGAAGTGGAACAAGAAAGCTAGGACTTCGGGTCCAGCCCCCTCTGCTGGTGCTTCTGGGCGACTATAGGTCGGACCCCGGGCGCATGTTACAACTGTTGGAAGCCGGGGCATTATTCCCGTGAGTGCCGGGTGGTGACGTCCAAAGTCTGAGTTGAAGCCGGGAGCAACGTATGAAGAAAGGGCAAGGCGGTGGAGTCGACCGCATCCCATTATGCTTCGGCCCAACCGAGGGTGTACAATCTTGGCCAACAGGAGGCCATCAAACTGGCGGATGTGGTGACAGGTAAAATTTAAATTTGTAGCAAGTTAAATTTCTTTAAATACTTGTTATGCACATGTTACATTACCACTGCTTGTTTAGGATTTGTTTTGATTTGTGAAAATCGGCAAGAGCACTCTTCGATATAGGAGCTTTACACTCCTTTTGTCCGAAGAATTCATATCGCGCATCGGATTACCTCTTATATGGCGAAGGACAAGTTGGATGTGTTGTTGCCCAATGGGTGTTCGATGCGCGGATAGAAATCTGTGGCGTGAAGATTCGAATTGGGACCCAAGAGTTCCATTTGCAAGCGTCGTTATTGCCGCTAGTGGAATTCAACGTTATATTTGGCATGGACTGGGCTCTCGGAGCAGCGAGCCTATATTGATTGCGGTAGCAAGGAAGTCATGATGGGAGCAGGTCGTGAGACGACTTTCACGGGCTTGAAGGGGTCGAGCGAGACATTGATGTCTAGTCTTCAGGTGGAAAGGCGGTTCGTGCCGGTGCAGAACTGTTCTTTATACTAGTGGAGGTTGCAAATCCTAAGCCCCCGCGTTGGACAGTATTTCAGTGGTATCAGAGTACCCTGATGTGTTCCTTAGCGATCTTTCTGGAGCCCCGCCGCAGCGGGAGATATATTTTACGATAGAGCTCATACAAGATGCAAAGCCTGTGTCATGCTCTCCATATCGTCTAGCGCCTAAGGAAATGGCGGAGCTGAAGGTTCAACTGCAAGAGTTGTTGGAGCAAGGTATGTACGTCCAAGTTCTTCGCCTTAGAGCGCACCAGTCTTCTTTATTAAGAAGAAGGATGGAAGCTTGAGGCTATGTATTGATTATCGGGAGCTCAACAAGTTGACGGAAAAGAACAAGTACCCGATCCCCCGGATTGATGATCTATTCGATCAGTTAGTCGGGTCGACGGTGTACTCAAAGTTGGACCTCAAGTCCGGGTACTATCAGCTGCGAAAAAGGAGAGCGATATCCCGAAGACAGCGTTCAGTACGAGATACGGGCATTACGATTTACAAACATGTCGTTTGGGCTGACTAATGCGCCGTCAGTGTTCATGTATTTGATGAACAGGACCTTCAGGGAGTACTTGGACCATTTTGTATCATCTTCATCGACGATATTTTGGTGTACTCGCAGAGTGAGGAAGATCACTTCAGGAATCTTCATTTGGTTTTGGAGATGCTAAGGAGGAATGAAATGTACGCCAAGTTCTCGAAGTACGAGTTTTGGTTGTCCTCAGTGGCGTTCCTCAGTTATATAGCGAGTGAGGAAGGTATTGCAGTGGATCCGGCGAAGAATGTTGTGATACGGGAGTGGCCTGAGCTTTATACGGTAGCGGAAGTCCGGAGTTTTCTAGGGCTTACCGCTATTATAGGCGCTTCGTAGAGAACTTCTCGAGGATAGAGTTACCTCTCACTACTTTGACGAGAAAGGAGCAGAAGTTCGTTTGGACGCCGGAATGCGTGCGTACTTTTGAGGAGTTGAAAAGTCGGTTGACCATGGCGCCTGTACTGAGTACGCCGAGTGGGACCGAAGGTTATGAGAATAATAGAGATGCTTTGGGTAGTGGTTTGGTTGTGTGCTGTTACAGCATGGAAGCGTTATATCATATGGCTCGAGACAGCTGAAGGTTCACGAGAGGAACTATCCGGTCCATGACTTGGAGTTAGCGACCGTGATTTTTTGCCTTGAAGCTGTGGAGACATTATTTGTATGGTGTGAAGATTGATATCTACACCGATCATAAGAGCCTGAAGTAATTGATTGATCAGAAAGATCTGAATATGCGACAGCGTAGATGGATGGAGTTCCTGGGGGACTATACATTCAAGATCCACTACGTGCCTGTTTAAAGGTAATGCAGTTGCGGACGCGTTGAGTCGCCAGGCCCCAACTCAAGCCAATTGGTTGTCGATCCACAATGAGCGGTTGGTCAGGAGTTGGAGGCATTGGATATATGTTTATGTAGATAATCAGTCAAGTGCTGAAGCACTCTTGAATTGGATGGAAGTTCAAATGACATGGCTGATCGGATTCGGCAGGCTTTGGATTTGGATGGTCACATGAAGCAACTCATGACAGAGGCTCTGGATGGGTCGCATTCCCAATATGAACTTGTGGATGGATTGCTTTAGAAAGACGGTCGTCTTGCGTCCCAAGCGTGGGCAGTTTGCGGGTGGATTTGTTGTACGAGGCGCACCATACCAATACTACTCGATTCACCCGGGGAGCACAAAGATGTACCGCGATGTTAAGAAACTGTTTTGGTGGCCGGTTTGAAGAAGGATGTGGTGCTCTACGTGGCGAAGTGCCAAACCTGCGCCTTGGTGAAGGCGGAGTGCCAAAAGCCGGGAGGATTTCGGAACTCCTTGCCTATTCCGGAGTGGAAAATTCGACGACATCACTATGTACTTTGTGCACGGATTGCCAAGGTCGCAAAGAGGAATGACGCCATCTGGTGGTCGTAGAATCGGCTAACGAAGGTGTCTCATTTCATTCCGCATAGGAAGGATGCTCCAGTGGAGAAGTTGGCAAAGTTATATGTGGTAACATAGTGCAGCTCCACGGTGTGCCCCGCAGCATCGTGAGTGACCGAGATGGGCGGTTTCATGTCCAATGATTGGAGGCTTGTGCAGCAAATGTTGGGAACAAAGCTGAGTTTTAGCACAGTCCTTCCATCCGCACGGATGGGCAGACTGAGAGGGTCAATAGAACTATTGAATACATGCTCGGCATGTGTGTCTTGGACTTTGGAAAGCAATGGGAAGACCATCTTTATTTGGTGGAATTTGCGTACAACAATAACTACCAGGCGAGTATTCAAATGGCGCCCTTCAAGGCCCTTTATGGTAGAAGATGTCGCACGCCGTTGTCCTGTTGGAAACAGGTGAGTCAAAGTTGTACAAACGTCAAGAGGTGGAAGATGCGACTTCGTTGGTGCGAACCATTCGGGAGAGATTGCTTATCGCCCAGGACCGGCAAGCGAAGTACTATAAATCCAAGCACAGGAACGTGGAGTTCGCTGTGGGCGACTGGGTGTACTTAAATATCAAGCCGTTCAAGGGTGTCTCGCGGGTACGACACTTGAAAAAGCTAAGCCCGAGGTACCTTGGGCCGTTTGAGGTTCTGGAGCGAATTGGCGAAACGGCTTATCAGTATGAAGCTAATCGGTGGAGTTTAGTGGTTTACTTGATGTATTTCATATATCGGTGCTACGAAAGGCGGTGCGAGAGCCTTCGCAATGATCGCTGGCGATCAATGCCGATTGATAGTGGGTTGACACAAAGGTCAAGCCCGTGCGATTGGAGAGACTCGGAGGTCAAGCGGCTACGCAATAAAGTAATCAGGATGCCATGATCTGTTGGACAATTGCGGCCGAGAAGGCTCTCTTGGGAACGAGAGCAGACCATGCTTGACGAGTATCCGGGAGTTGTTCCGCTCATACAATTTTAGTTTTGTGCTTATCTTTCCTTTATGAAATTTCGTCGACGAAATTCTTTTAAGAGGGAGAGAGTTGTAATGCCCCGAAATGCAAAATAGCAACGGGAGGCGTTCCGGCCAAATTTGGAATTGGCAGGATGCACGCGGCCTGGGACACAGGCGTGTCCTAGGGCGTGTCGTGTGGGTTCGACGATTTGGAGAGGTCGACGAAAATGGGTTCGACTATCGTCGAGCACAAACACGGCCTGGACACGGGCGTGTCCCAGGGCGTGTCCAGTTTGGTTCGATGATCGGCCGTGGGGTTCGACGATCGAGACCGTGTGTTCGATGATCGGGCCAGCGATCTCCGTTCGAAATCGGGTCGTGGGTTCGACGATCGGGCCATGTGTTCGACGATCGGGCCAGCGATCTCCGTTCGATGATCTGGTTGCGTTCGACGATTTGGCCAGAGATTTCCGTTCGACGATCTGCTGCGTTCGACAATTTGGCCAGAGATCTCCGTTCGATGATCTGGCAGTGGTCGACGATCTTGGTTTGACGATCGACGAGCGTGGGGCGATTGTGGCGTTGTTTGACTCTGTCGACACGAAGTGTCGAGACATGAGTTTTGGCGGGAGTTGACTAATTGTTCCGACATTGTTTAGACGAGGACGTGTTCCTGCTCCTGTTGGTGATTCGTGCGGTGTTTAGCCCCATTTGTCCAGGTCGGACCTGATCGTTTCCATGCATCCCTTTTGTGGGATCCGACGGCTGTGGTTATCCCGAAGGGTTATACCCGAGAGAAGGGTTTCAAAAACCTTATTTTTTTCTGTCGTAGTTCTCTGTCTAAATCTTAGAGAGAGGGGAGAGCAAAAGAGGAAGGAGTCTAGATCCAGTCGTTGGAGGAGTTTCATAGCTCCAAATCGCGAGCCAACTTTGGATCTATGAAGGCAAGGAGATTGCGGTGCTTTACATCCGCGTACATTTCCATGGCGTCAAGGAAGAACGCTAGGGAAATGATTCTCTACTTGAGCATGTGAGAAGCTCTCCTTCTTTTGCATAGGAAGCCCGCTCTCGCGAGTTTATGGTGATTTGAGGCGTTCCTTCGGGTAGATATGTAAAGTCCCCGTTTTGAAAGATGTACGTTTGAAATCGAGAACGGACATAGAATGATGTGTGAAGCCTATCCGGACATGTTGGTCTGGATCGTGATGTTGCATTGCATAAAGTTCGGAGAAGACTCTGTGCGAATGTTTGTTTTTCAGGTTTCTACGAGGTAGATTGCAACAGGAGCCTTGGGGATTAACTCCAAGGTGCACCCGGAAAACTGGGCGGATGCGTGATTCTGCCGTCTTGGTGGCCTGGGAGCCAACTTGTACGTAACTGGGTTATGTAATATTGTACGTTCGATTCACGGCTTCAGGGAAACTTAACTCGTGCTGATGATTTTAAATGTCGTGCAATTGAGCAAAGGGTTGAGTGGAACCGTTCCTGCTCTATGCAGTTCGTTTATGATGCCTAACGAGGCATAGAGGTTGTGTCTTAGGCTGTTGATAATTTTAAAGTGTCATAACTTCTGCTACTAAAAGACTCAAATGCTCACGAGATATTGCCGTCCTACGGATGGTGTGTGAGTCGGCCGACTTAGACCGTGATCACCGAGAATGTGCCCTGAGAGCACGGTGCGTGTGGACGTGCGTGGCCAACGCCCATGACGCAATGTATTTATATACTGCTAGGTCGTGCTAATAAAATGTAGGGAAGGAGCATCGCCGCACCGAATTGGGTGCGGGATCGTTATATTTGGTCAGCATTGCTGATCGTTGCTTTTGTTTGCCACCGTGCGGTGGTTTGTTGCTTGCAGGTGCTGCTGGAACCAAGCAGTCAATAGCGGGCTAAAGCCCAATTGCAAAGCAGCCCTCGAAGGCCTAATTGGAGTGTTTACTTGCTTTGTTCATGTATGACAGGCCTGCGTGCCGTGGTATGGAAAACATGTAATATTAGCAAACCATTGTAAGGCCTTAAGGCCAGTAATTGTGTATGTACTTCATTCCTTTTTGGCTTGTTAGTGGACATTCATACTTGTTGCTGGTTTCTTTAATTGCAACTATTTAAACTGCTTCCGCTAGAATCTCTGTGTAGGACGTTGTGATTGGTTGATGGTTCCATTGAGTAAACACACCCAGTCTATCTGTGGTTTATGGCGTCGGGCCCGGCCGACCTACTGCTATATGCTATGCGACGGATAGGGGGTGTTACAGTTGACATCCGGTGGTTCAGGATTTCTCTGACATTTTTTCGGAGAAATTTCCCGGATTGCCACCAGCCAGGGACATGGACATCCGCATACAGTTGGTGCCAAGAGTGAGGCCCGTATCTCAGGCACCATACAGGATGGCCGCAAAGGAGCTAACAGAATTCAGGATGCAGCTACAGGAGCTGGTGGTGTCAGGATTTGTCCGACCGAGCTCATCACCATGGGAGCACCGGTGTAATTTGTCAAGAAGAAGGATGGCTCACTGCATCTTTGCATCGACTATCAGAAGTTGAATCAGTTGACGGTCCGGAACACATACCCGCTGCCCCAGATCCACGGGTTTTTTGATCAGCTTTAGGGAGCCTTCTGGTTCTACAAGTTGGATTTGAGATCCGGGTACTATCAGCTGTGAATCCAGGAGGAGGACATTCCGAAGACGGCCTTCAGTTCCCGTTATGGATTGTACAAGTTCACGGTGATGCCCTTCGGGCTCACCAATGTGCCTTCTGCATTCAGGTTTGGATGAACCGCGTCTTCGAGCCCTACCTGGAATGATTTGTCATAGTTTTCATCGATGATATACTGATCTACTCCCGGACACAGGAGGACCATACTCATCATTTAGCATTGATTTTGGGGAAGCTGAGAGAGCACTAGATATATGACAAGTTCTCCAAGTGCCAGTTCTAGCTGTAATAGGTGGCATTCCAAGGGCATACTATCAGTGGGGCTGGGTTGGCCATGGACGCAGCCAAGGTGCAGGCAGTTAGAGATTTCCGTGGCCAAAGTCAGCTTTGGAAATACGCAGTTTTCTGGGACTCGCGGGATACTATCGCAAGTTCGTGGAGGGGTTCTCGAGGATAACACTCTCCTCACGTCCTTGACAAAGAAGAAGGCAGCTTTTACTTGGACGGAGAAGTGTGAGGCGGCAACTCAGGAGCTAAAGGATAGGCTCACACCTCTTCCCCCATCCTTGCACTTCCATCTGGGAAGGAAGGATTCCAAATTTATACTGACGCCTTATATCAGGGGATGGGTGCGGTCCTAATGCAGCACAGACATGTCATCACTTATGCTTCGAGGCAGTTGAAGAAGCATGAACAGAATTACCCCGTAAATGATTTAGAGCTCGGGGTGGTGGTATTTGCATTGAGATTTTGAGGCATTACATATATGGGTTTCATTGTGACATATTCTCGGATCACAAGAACCTCAAGTATGTTAACACGCAGAAAGACCTGAACCTGCGCCAGAGAAGATGGCTTGAATTCTTGTGCGACTATGATTACACCATGCATTATCATCCGGGGAAGGCGAACACCATGGCTGATGCCTTGAGTAGGAGGGCCAGTGTAACATCCCATTTCCAATTACACCCCTAAGAGTTGTTTTGGCCATGACTAGGTCATGACAAAGCCCTAGGGAGCCCAAGAAGACCAAGTAAACCTAAGAATGTGGGTGAGACCACTATGGTCTACACATAGTAAATTTCTGAACTCTTGGTTAAGATGATCATGGGGCTTCACCAAGACTCCAAGACCACACCATGGTCTCATCAACCCATTGTAGGGTCCAGTAGAGCCCTAAGGGTCCATTGAAGTTAACCTAGGATGCCCAAGTTGACCTAGAACCACCATAAACCTAAATTAGGCAAGGTGCCCTAACTAAGGGCAGTGTGCCATGGTAAAGCCCAACTTACCCTACCAAGGACTTTATAGACCTAAAGAGGGATCAATGGGTCACTATGGACCCAAGGAGGGTAGCCAAAGGGTTAAGTTGACCAAAGTGAACTTTAGCCCAAAATGGGTCAACCTAACCGACATTGGGTCAAACTGACCTACACAAGGGCCAATTGAAGTTAACTTAGCCTGGACCCCACCCAAGCCCTCCTAACCCTATAGTGAGGCCAATAGGTCACCTAGGACCCATTGGGGCCCACCGAAGGGGCTAGGTTGACCAAAGTCAACTCTAACCCTAAATGGGTAAAACTGACTTGCACAAGGGCCAATTGAAGTTCCCTTAGCCAAATGGACCCCAAACATACCTTCATAACCCTAGTGAGAGGCCAATGGGTCACCAAAGATCCATTGGGGCCAACCAAAAAGGCTAAGTTGACCAAAGTCAACAATAGCCCTATAGTGGTCAAGTGCCCTGCTTAAGGGTCATGTGACCTCCAAAGGACCAATACAAACCCTACCTAGGCCTTAGGGGAGGCCAATGTCACCAAGGACCCATTAGGGGCAACCTTAAAGACCAAATTGTCCAAGGTCAACCCTAGCCTAGGTTTGGGTCAAGCTAGCACAAATGAGCTAACTCAAGCTCAGGGCCAATTCACTTGTGCTAACCTGCTTGGATGGGTGAAATAAACATGTGGGCTACCATTGGGTTAGGTAGGAGTCAAATTCATCTTGGTGAATGGGAGAAAGAAAGAGCTTTAAGGGAAGAGAGAGAAAGAGAAGAGAAGAAATGGAGGAGGACTTAGGCTCATCATTCCCCTTCCCCAACCCCCCCCCCCCCATTCAACTCACCAGGACAAGGGGAGTTCGACCAACTACTCCTTGACTGGCTGGAGCCAGGCTTCTTCCCCACCTAGCATGGCGCCAATGTTGACTAGAGGCCAATAATGGCAAAGCCCCCTACAGCCACCTAACTCCTCATTTCTTCTTCTTAAAACCCCTTCACTGGACTCAAGGAATCAGTCCCATCACTTACCTGAAGGAGCCAAGGAGTTTCATAGTGTTGTTGCAGAAATACGACCACCACCACCACCACCATGACAATCCGACGATCTGTAAGGTTACAGCCACCCAGCAAGGTCCTCCCCTTCCTCTTCTTCTATGGTTAGATCATAAGAATCAATAGGGCCAAGAATCGGGCTCAATTTAGCTCGATTGGAGTGAGAAGATTTCTGAATTTCCTGGTTTTCCAAAAAAAATGGGTCGGGTTCGCCGGAAACCACCCCTCCGGCGGTCGTGCCGCCGCCCGGCGATAGTCCCCACCTCAACGAAGGTGGTGGTGGTGGCCGGCCAGGGAGGTGGTCGGGTGGCTGGGTAATGGGCTTGGATAAGCTCCAGGTCGGGCTGATCCCAGCCCTTGGCTGGAGGAAGAAGATGACCAGGAGCCCCATGATTTGCTTTAAGATCCGTGCTGGATCTGATTTTATTAAATCCTATTATTTAAATTTCTATCCTGTTTACTGGTCCGTTTTATAATAAATATTAAAATACTTAAGGGCCGTTTCAGAAATAGTTGTAAACATAAACATTGTAGCTCTATGCGTCCACTTTAATTTAAATTGGTTTCAACCAATTTAAGTAAGTTTTTTGACTATAACACTCATTTTGGCGAGCACTATACCTAGGCTAGACCAGAGACTATTTTGAGTGCCCACCAACATTACATCCATCCAAATAATCTTAAATTTTGGGTGGGGATCATTATTACCTATACTTTATCATATCCAAAATGGGAATTTTTGGAAAAATGTTTCCTAAAATTTTCGTAGAAATTTAATAATCCATCTAGGAATTATTTATAGTGTCTAATTACCTCCAAATTCTCCGAAATTTGGTGAGAGGTTCTTCTGGTCACTATTGGACTCTGTATAAAATTCATACCATTTGGTGATGATTGGTGGGGATTTAGTAAACCTTAGATTTGCTAAAAGGGGGTAAGTAGGTCAAAATGCCCCGTGTGGGTTTAAGTGGCAAATTAATCGAGGTCGAAAATTAACTGGCTGCAGTAACACCCCCAAAGGTTAGGGGTGGAGGCC